>JAHREE010000098.1:4149745-4213719 GCA_033628505.1 Tringa tobata
CAGCAGGAGCTCCCTGGAGGAGAGTGTAGGTGTAGGGAGCCTGGATTGTCAGGTAACTGACGAGGATGAAACCGGGAGTGTCTCCAATGTATTAAAATACCGGTGTGTCTCAGGCTTTCTTTGACTCCGGTGGAGGTGAGCGAGGCCACACAAAGGCCATGTGGCATCTCCACAATCCTGAGCTTTTTCAGTCTTCAAAACAGAGAAGGGTGGCTGCAGCTAAATCGGGTGCTGGAAATGGTCTCTGGCTTGTACTAAGTCCCAGACTGTCTGGGAATGATCTAGAAAGGTGTTAACGGGCCCATGCCAGCACCCTGCCTGGTAGCATTTTGACAGTATAATAGGAATGTAGACTACTGAGTCTGTGGATGTGTCCTGTATTGCTTAATTTACCTGTATTGAAACATCCTGAGTCTTTCCACTCATCTCTGTCGAAACTGGAGTAAAAGATCCTATGAGATAAAATTGTCCTCAAATCTCTGCTGCAAGACACAAGAGAGATCTCCTGCCTTTTTGCTTCACTGAGAAATGTCATTATCGATGTGGAAATCGGCAGGTTTCCTAGCTCACAGAGATATCAAACATGCTTCCTGATGTGGTGTATCCAAACACTGTAGATGAGTCCTCATAGCTCCCTTACTGCTCTGCTGTAGACTAGGAGAAAACAGCTAGTGAAGATTTGTGTCTGGAGCCAAAAGAGAGACTTGGTTTAAATGTGAAGAAGCAAATCTATCAGAAACGTCCATTATGAACTTTTGGGATACGGATGGTTCTCAGACCTTAAAAGAAACCAAGACTCCTTCTGTCCTAGGGTGGCTTGCAGTGAGATTAGTGCCTTACTTGTTCCTTTGAAAGTACCCTGGAGAAGCAGGAAAAAAATTGGAGGGGGTCAGAAGACAAGGGGATCTGAGCAGAAGCCTTGGTACTGTAGCTCGTGCTATTTGTGCACATATGTGCTCTATGTGGTGTTGTGAAAGAAAGCCACATGGCTTTCACTCTCAGTAAGGCAGTTTATTTTTCCATTGCTCTGGACAGAATGCTCTCCTGGGATGGTGTATTTCACAAAGATTTTGGGTATGTACCCCACTGTACAGCGGGCGTTGGCTTTTACGTGGCCATGATACCTTTAAACAGCTGGTTCAAACTCCTGTGATTTACATGGCTGGAAAGACAAAGCTGAGCTTCTCCTAGGTCCTCCACAACAGAAGATCCTCAACAGACTGATGGAGATGGAGTCTGGACCAGATGCAAAACAACCATGGCCAGACAGGTTTTATATTCCATCCACAGTAGAAAATCAATACAAGTGATGGGTCCAGTGCAGGAGGAAGCCTGCAAGGTCGTCTTTGCTGTTGTCAGGTGATTACACTAGACAACAGGGGAAGAGCTAGGTCTCTTATGGGAGAGCTTTTAGGCAAGATGAGACTCTACGTTAGGTATTACTTGAAAGATTTTACTAGATGTTATTGACAGAACATACTGAGCACAGGTGAGGCAGAATACCAAAGCACCTATGTATTTCCAATGCACTGTAACCTGCTGTTAGATTTCCAGTTGAAGCATTCAAACCTAATTTATGAATAAGGAACTTCAAGAAGGGTCGAGGGCTGCAGCAGGTACTGCATCCTACAGCCATAAACCGATCAAATTACATCTTAAAACCAGTTGGGTTTCCTTCAACCCATCCTCCTATTGCCTTCTTCCTTTTATGATAGCTATTCCAAGCCTTAGTCGTTTGGTTTTTGGAAACTTCTGTTTGATTTCTGTTCTGTTGGGTAATTTAATTTTTTTTTTTTTTAATTTGTACATGTGCTTTTTAAATAAAGTTATTTTCCCTCCCTGACATTTATGCCCCCTGGAATTATTTTACAGGCAGTGATCATATTCCCTTTCAGCCTCTGGTTTGCTAAATCAAGCAAGAACTGATCTTTCTGTATCCGCTTGTAAGACAGATTGTGGAAAGTGAACTGTGAATTTCTAGGAGTTGAGCTCCCAAGAGCTTGAATTTGAATCAGATTTTTTGCTTTTGATGAACACAATTCCATGCAGATGATAATGAATTTATTCCCTTTTACAAGTGAGACAATAAAGACATGGCAAAAGTATCTTAAATTGCCAGTGTTCCTCTGTTCAGACCAGAATGGGGGATCAAAATCAAAGTGGTAACTCCTTGCATCTTCTCCCTCTGAGGCTTCTTTGCTCAGATGCTGTGTTCATACAACGGGCTGTAGTTGGTACTCACTGTCCTTCCCTTGCTGGCAGAGCTGTGGGTCCGATGTAAAACTACTGGGGGTGGATGAAGAACCTGCCAGCATCCTCCCGTGAGTGACCGACATCAAGTTGTACGACGCTGCGCTCATTGCTCCCTGCCTCCCAAGGCAATTGCATTATTATAAAGGAGGAGTTTTAGGGAAATGAATATGACTGTGGAGCCCAGAGCCAGCTGCTTGGCGAGACCCATGGTGAGGAATGACCCCACTGTCAGTTGCTTTGCATTTAGATTGGTTCCTAGGGTGCAGGAAACAGGTCCCAAACAAAGATTCATCTGAGAAGGATGCCTGCATTAAAACGCTTCAGTAAGATGTAGTATATGTATTGCTTACATATTACAACAATATATAACAGTATTAATAGTATTATACACCAGATGCTGAGACTGTTTCAGGCTAATCTCTTGCTAGAGCTAATGAGAATATATTTAGGAAGGGCTGAGTAAAAATTGAGGAAACAAAGACTGGGATTTAAACTAGAAAGAATCAAGTCAAATCAAAGTATTGCTGAAAGTTCCCTGTGTTTCAAATTTTGATCTTCTGAACTAGATTGGCTACTGTGTAGATCATGAAATGCTTTACATCCATTCTTGTTCCAAAGCCTCCTTTAAAAACAAGCCTTCGGTGCGAGAAAACATCAGAAAAATTCCTGTAACTTTGAGTAGGAATTTTTCTTTAACCAGAAAGTTTTGAGGGTTTTTTGGGGGGTGTGTTTTTTTTTTTTTTTTCTTCCTATGTGTATGATTTGGCAAAAATAGGACAATAGCTGTAGTATTTCTTCTGTGTTGCAATCCATCTCTAGATATATTTCTTGACTGGCTAAGATGTAGGCTTTTCATATACAGAATATAAAATAGGATACGTGGGAAATTGTTAATAAGAATAGCCGTGTGCTGAGAAAAAGGAGTGGGTGAAAGAGAATCCTTGAGGAGTAGAAGAAAGGCTTGTCATTGTGTGAATCTGGTCTCTGGAAAAGAGTTTGGGAGATAGTGAGGAGCTTCCACCTGGACTGACAGGTGGGGTATGCAAATCCCATCACAAAGGGAGATTAAGGAGAATAATAGAAGAGCTCAGACAGTTGCAACTGGCATTCACACAATATCAAGAGGCTATAAACTGTATAAAGCACTAGGGTTATAGTTTTCAATCTTCTTAATGCTGCACTTTATAATATAAAAGGGTTTTCTCCCTTTCCTCCTGACTTCAGATAAGACTTTTGTGTTTCTCTGACCTGGCAATCATGATGAGGTCTGTCCAGAGGGGGAAGCAAGGAGGTCAGGAGTCCTCAACTCATTCTGGAGAGGTTAGAGGCTATTCTGACCTATCCTGTTGTGATATGGCTATACACACCAAGGGCTGCAAGATTAGCATTGGCCTTGGACAATCTTGTGTCCTCTGGGCTTTTTTCTTACTATGCCAGACTGAACACAACCCTCATGTTGTGTGGAGCTCCAGCGAGGCGAGTGAAACTGTCCCATCAAAGACCTCTTTCCCTGAAAAATGCTGTTTTAGCTTGGCCAGAGCATTTCATAGATTTCAGATGATTTCCTTTTGATCCCAGGCCTCCCCAAACAAGCCAAAATCTTGAGAGTTTAAACGTAATGCGTGTTTTTTCATTGCTTTGTTTCAAGGCATTTTTGAACGGACTTCCAATTTTTTTATTCTGTATTTAAAAATGATCCACTGACATGAAAACCTTGATGAATTGTCCCACACGGAGGCATCTAATGACAGTTGAGATGGTCTGGCCTCTAACTGCTGCTTCCCAGGGAAAGGGCATCCTGTGGGTCCTGCATCCTACCTGATGGCCAGGCCTGGGAATAGTTGGGCATCTCAAACTATATTTGCCTATATTTGGGCAACTGATATTATTACAAAATCTATCTGTGCTGGATCCTGTTTATCCAGAACGAAAGCTACATTCAAGTTTTCATTTCATAGGAAGAGGAAAAAAAAAATCAGACCGACACAAGGCACTTATTTTCTCTCTCTCTCTCTCTTTTTTTTTTTAATATCTGGCCAGCAAACTAAAAAATCAATGACTCCCGCAGCTCTAATTGACATTTCTATGTTAAATGAAAATGGGCTTTGATTCCAATTCAAATGGCAGCATTGGGTGATAGACTAATTATTTTGGAATTTTAAATGCATATAAAAGTTGATGCAATAAAATGATTTTCGTGCCACTTGCAATTTTTTTGGCTGTCTCTTAAATCAAACAACAGTTAACATGAGAGCCCTTAATCCCCAATTCTCAGTGCTGGTAACATAATAACACTTTTACTTGGTGCTGCACTTTCTCTCCTTGAGGAACGTAAAATGAAAGTACGTTGAGAAGAAATAGGGTATTTTAGGATATGTCCTAAAATGTAATTCTTTTCTTTTAGAGGGTCTCCAAGAACTTAATTTAACCTCACGATGCATCCCTAAATAAGGGAGTGATGTTCTCCCGTGACAGCACAACAGACTCAAAGTTGCCTCTGGACTTCTCCCCGTGTGCTGTCACGTCAGGGACATGCTCAGGGCAGGAGGTGCTGAGGTCCCCCTGACACGGGGCGAGCGGGAAGGAGAAGACTGAGAAAAGAGATGAGATGTAGGCAGTCGCGGGGAAGAAGGTGGAAAATGGGACCTATTTCTGCTGCTACAG
This sequence comes from Tringa tobata, assembly GCA_033628505.1. Taxonomy (NCBI): domain Eukaryota; kingdom Metazoa; phylum Chordata; class Aves; order Charadriiformes; family Scolopacidae; genus Tringa; species Tringa tobata. Next base: position 4,154,663 of record JAHREE010000098.1, read on the forward strand.
AGGGATGTCATGGCCAAGTATCCCCGCCATGAGCAGCCCGTGCTGGGGGAGGGCCTCCAGTGCTGGACCCTTGTGCTGGGGTCAGGAGTTAGGGTCAGAACTGCTTCTGCAGGAGCAGGAAGGGGAAAGGAGTCACAAGCCTTGTGATTTCTCTGTTCCTGGAGGGAAACATCAGAGATAGCCCAGAGGAGAGAAAGCCCACCCCAAGCAAGTGTCTTGGGTGGGATGAAGGGATTTAACCCGTGTGGCGCTGCTGGGAAGTGTGGCTGAGGAACCTCAGGGCAGGGTGAGGAGGTGACAAAGTGTACATAAGGCAGCCAGTTACGTGGTAACAGCAAACACCACCCACTTTCACCCCCAGAGAGGTTGCTGACAGAAAGAAAATTAAGAAAATTAAATTAAAAAAGCTTTTTTTAAAAGAAAAAAGCATTTCCTAATGCAGAAGCAGCAAGGTAGGGAAAATAGTCTTGGTCTGTCCGGGCTGGCAAAAATACTGGAGTGCATCTAGTACATTTGTATTAGGTTTTATATCACCTTTGCTGGTGACTATTTAAGGACAGTAGTGCCATGAGCTCTTGCAGATCATTTTCATACAAGCCTTCAGGAGGAAGTGAAGGGCTCATTAGAAAAACTCAGGCTATTTAGCTAACCCATCAGAGACATCCCATGTCTTTCCCCAAATGTTTCTCTTCCTCCCTTGTTCTCACCTCCCCCACTATATTTAAGGTTGAGAAAATAATTCAAGGGAAATATTTTATGTAACAGATGTAGGCTTGTTTTTCTCTTCATAAGTTGTCCCTGCTCAATATGTGATTTTCTCAGGTGCACTTCTTGGGGGGGTGGTGAAGTAATCATAAAGTTCTTGATCCAGAAATCAGTGGGAAATTCCCCAGTGATGTGGGAACAGACCCCATTTAAACATTTGGAATAGATGTTACATGGAAGATTTTTATTTTAAATACAAGGTATGTTTTCTGTAGATGAAGGAGGTTATATGGTCCCTTTTTGTGTGTTGTGTGACTGGGTCAGTATAAACCTTTAGAAATAGCTTAATGTTCCCGGCCTTGGCCAAGAATGTTGCTAGTACTGTTTACTGAATATTCTCTGAAAAACATAAGCCTGTTTTCAGAGAGTATTTCAGAGAATTTCGGAGAATTGAATCCCACTGAATATTCAAATGAATATTTGAGGGCCTTATTTTTTGAAGAATTTACCGATGTATAAGTGTAAATATATTTTTTCTGGGTTAAAAATCGTATTTACAATGAAAATCAAGGTCTATATGCCAAAGAATATGCTATGGAAAATTAATTTGCTTTCTGGCTCAGGATTGCACCAGGGGAAGCGACTGCACTACCCCTCCTCCACTTCATTTTTGTGTGTGTGTGTGTTCCCACGCTCCCCTAAAGATGTTAAGTGGGATGGAGCCTGGGCTAGAGATACGAAGAACATCGATCTGGGCTTAGTCTGGATCCAGTGGCCAAACCCCTCTACAGAAGAGTGGTAGTAACTATTTAGGTTATTGCAACCCGACGATGCTTTGATGCAGTCCTGCAGCCTTTGGGCAGGTACAGCTGTTGTGCCTCTTCTGTTTGTTTAAACAACAAACAGAATTACACTGTTTAATTGTGTATCTCCTGAAAAACATAATGAAACAAACCGAACCAAAACATTCTCCAGCTCACGTTTTGGCTGAAAAGCCCCAAGTTCAGTGTTGCCTTCCACTTTATTTTCAACTTCTATAAGTTGGCACTTGGTCTGTCTTTTTTTATTTCAAAAACTCCTCATCCGCTCCTGTATGACTCATTTTAAAGTTGTTAAAGGAATAAATGTGGTTAATTCCAGCTGTCTCTAACCACAGGCTGTGCCTGTGGCTGTGAGCTGAGCAGGACAGCAGGGTCCTGCTATCCCACCTGCGATGGAGAGAGCTGGACCGTGGACACCTGTGGGAGCTGGAGCAAGGAACCCGGCTCTACATTACTGTGCCATGGGCCAGGGTCCTGCCATGTTCTTTTCCTCCACCAAAACACTGGGTTCTGCAATCACCAAAATCCGTGTTATTTTCATCATGCTGCAGGCTGGGATCCCATCAGATAGATTCAGCAGCTCCTGTTCCTCCCTCTCCCATGGGAACGCGAGGAGTTCTTCCTCCCTGCAAACCCCAGTGTGCTTCATCCTCCTCCTCCTCCTCCTCTTTGCCAGCCACCCACAGCCCTGTCTGTTGATGCTGTTGCCTGGTGACCACCCTGTGATGGACAACTTGGAGGGAAGCAATAATTAAAGAACCTGAACTGGCTTCTGAAAGCAGCAATCGTTATTGTAATGTGACAAGCAGTGACGGCTGAGTGTGATTCCTAAAAAGCCATGAAAAACAATAAATATGTGAAGAAAGTGCCTCACACACCTGTGTAGGTGTGCGAGTGCTGATTCCTTCCCTTGATGCAGAAGGGCCAGGACAAGGCATGTTTTTCTTTATTAAGGAAAGGTGAGCAAAACCCTAATAATTGGCATGATGAACAGGCCAGCCCGTGAGCCAAGGCAGCTTGCATCAATGCTGTCAAACATCTCAGCTACTCTGGTGGGCCAAGGGAGCAGTTAAATGGGATGGTGCAGGTGTTAGCAGGAGTATCCTCTGCACAGAGAGGAACGCATTGAAGCCTTGGCGTGAAGGTGGTGGTCCTGCTGGGTCCACCTGCCTTTTCTCCTCCCGCCTTCCAGATGGATGAGAGACCAGTATAGGCACAAGGATGCAGGGTGCATTCAGCCCTGATAGGGAACACACGTGGCTGTACAATGCCCAGTTTAGGGGATTGTGCATCACATCTTCCAGCATCAACGGGAAGGCTTCTGCCTTGCTAGCCTTCCTTCTAAACCCAGGTCATACCAAATATTGTCCTTGCAGAAGAAATTTGAAAACAAGACCAGAAGCACCTTAAAGGTGCCTGTAGTTAAACCAGGATATGATGAAGAAATGGGTCACTACTAGTTGAGAAATCTTAAGAAAGCCCCACTTATGAACTCAGAGAATGAACGTTTTTGTGGTTTTGGGTTTTTTGGTGAGTTTTTTGAGTGCTTGAAATGTGCCAGTTCTACAACAACTGGATTGGGGCTCTGTGGATTTAGTCATTAAAAGTTCCTTATGACACAGGTTCCTATAGTCTCTTCCCTCTTACACCATCAAAAGCTTCCTGAAAAATTGCACAGAAAGCATATTGTTTCCCTTTTTCCACAGTTTCCTTTGACTGCATTCATTGTAACACAGCTCAGAATTAGACCCTGAGCTAGGGTTGCAATATGCTACTTGGATAGCTGGGGAGCTGCTGGACACGATCACGCCTGAGATCTGACAAAATTCAGCATCCCCACACTACAGGGATGTGGGCCGCTTTTACCACCATTTGTCCAAATCCCAGAAATGGTAGGCTTACATCCCTTCCAATTATTTTTTTTTCTTATTCTTAAGTGTAACGGGCTCTAGGTGACTTAACTGCTGTCATTGTCCAGGGCTCAATATTAAAGCTTGTCTTTTTGATTTTCCTGTGCACACAAGATCTAGATACACACAAGATCCAATGGAGCAAATAACAGATTCATACTGATGTTTTGTCTGATTTGTATGTGGATTTGGAGGAAGGAAATTAATGTTCCTGGTGCATCCCATTTGCTTATCCACCTCTCCTTTTAGTTTTATCCCAAGTTAGAACTGATTGCATTTCCAGTGATCTCCTGTCCTGTTGGGGTGTTGATCCCTTTCAGCCCTCCTCAGAAAAATAGCACTGTCTTGGCAGGCCCATTACATCTGTATTTTCACCACAAAGCACAGTAGGGGTAAGGTACAGCTTCAGTGCAGGTCAACATCACCTTCCTCTTAAAGCAGAGTTAACCAAAGATATTCCGATGTTGCTTTGAACTTTTAAAGTGATGTTAAGTGTAGCAAGTATTTCAAGGAAATGTTTGTGCTGTGGATTATCTGCCTAGGCTTTGATGGCTGCTCATGTCCTTTCAAAATTGCTATCAATGCCTGCGCTTAGTACAGCAGCACTGATTTTCTTCAGTGCTATTCAAGTTCTTAAAGCAGGTTGATCAGCAAGGCTTCCGAGTGATGGCTCTAAAGGGAAATAAGAAAACAAACCCCAAACTACTTTACAAATATCCTTCCAAAAAGAGTTAAGAAATCACCAGTGCTCCTGTCAGAGAAACATACACACACAAAGAGAAGAAAATTTCATTGCCTTAGTTGCTCTATCCTTTCCATATCTCCATTGCGTCTGGCACCATCTCGGAATGAAAGAGTTGAGGAGGAATGTTGAGTCTGCATCTGTGCTCCTTTTCTGCTCATGTAAATCAGGACTCACTTAGATGAAGCCAAGAACTGCTTTGTGGCAAGCAGAAGGAGAATCCATCTCTGTTCTCTATCCATCTCTAATGCTGAGGTAGTTCAAGACTGGGCAGAAAGAATAATTTCTGAGAAATCTTGTGTTTGACAAGGTGGATTTTGGTGAGAAACAAACCTTTATGAGCAAGTAGAGCAAAGACATACCTAAAGAAATTTTATGAGGAGCACAGAATAAAGTACAAAGGAATCAGCATCTCATTATGAAATGTTACTCAGGAAACCTGTATTTAATCCTCTATATAGAGAGCATTTTGTTTAAATAAGGACATACTGTATTATTAAACAGATGGAGATCTTCGCTGGAGAGAGTTCAGAGAAAAGAAAAGATTTCTGTAATTTGATGCTTCTGCTTAAATATATGGAATTGTATGGTTGACGTCTGAACTTGGATGGTACGATACGAATTAAACTTTAACCCTTTAGTAAATTTGTCCTCCTAACAAGCTACTCAGATGATCCAGAAATATGTTATGCAGTAGCAGTTGCTAGAAGATGAAAATACTTCATTGCAGAAATACATGGTATAATAAAGCATGGGAAATGAATGCAGTATCACAATAAGGGCAAAAGAAGATAGATGACATGGTTTTAAATATTCACCTTCTGTGTTGAGTTTACAAAGGACAGATGACGTAAGTAAATTGAAAACACCACTGAGACACGTAAGTCATTAAACATGAGTATTAGAGCCACTTGGGGAAATAAAGTTGTCAGAAGAATTTTCCATTAGGAAATATAGTTTAGTCAAAATCAGAAAATTTCTTGGGGGTATGTCATTTTCAGTGACATTTGCTACACTAGAATATCAACCAAAATTGTCTGCTTTCTGACAGTGTCAAAAACTGTAGAGAGAAACATTCCCAGTTGGCTCTGCTTTGGCTCCACAGTTATGCCAAGATACTAACGCTATATCATGGAGACACATCTTTTATACTGAATATATGAGAATATGCAGAGTATACGGGACATTACACGATACATCGTCTCATTCCCAGGAGGTGTAAAACTTTGTTGCTCCTCCGTCCTCTTCCACCATCTCTTGTGGGAACGAGCCCTATGAACAAGCTGTGTTTTTTCTTCCTCCTGGAGAGATTTTGTTTCCAGCTGTCTCCTCTTTCCTATGTCTCCTTAGTCACATGGTGGATGCCACTGAAGGACTTTTGCTGAAGTAACAAGTTCTTTGGGCAGTGAAGCCACTGCAAGTAAGTGGCAATACAATGTTTTCCTTTCTGAGACAGTATTTGTGGGGATTTTATTACTGACACATTATCAAAAGGAGATGCTCTGGTGCTATTGTCAGCTGAAAAATGTGTACTGATACTCATTTTCATGGGAAATTTCATGGTCTTGCTTTTCCTCCTTGGGACAGGAACCAAACATCATCCTGTCTGAATCCCTCACAGAACAGAAATTGTGGCTTCTGACACATTCAGATAGAGAACGTAGCTTGGAAGGTGGTTTTTAAATGAACCTCAGCAATTTTTGCTTTCTATAAAATGTTCTTTAGCGGCTGCTATAAAGTTAAAGTGAAGGTAACTTGAATATCAAATATTCCTTTTTGTTCCTGAAACAGTCTCGCCTTCACTAAGGATAGTTTTGTGGAAAATCAGAAGTGTGACAGCTTGACCATTCCTTAACTAGCCAGAAACTCAAGGGGAGAATAGATTGCAAGAGGAACATTTGAAAACCCAAAGAGCTACCTTTCACTGCTGAGCAGATTGACAGCTGAGGTCCTAAGGAATGTGGTTTCCAGCCAAGCAGGAGCCTCCTGAAGGTGTTAATTGTTGACATTGTTTTAGTGCAGAACAAAGAGATGTCTTCTCCCTGATAATTGCAAATCCTGTACAATGTTCCTTTTGCAGCAGTGAAATGCTTTAAAGACAAATATTTGATTCCTGGCTCAAAGAACTGACAGGCACAGTTAGCTGTGATCTGGCAGGCAGGCAGAGCCACTCTGCTGCAGAAACAGTTACAGGGAACGCTCTGGATTGCTTTCCAGAGGAGTCAGGTAGCTTCTTTAGGTGGGAGGTAGACTACATAATTGGGTCTTCCTTAAATGTGTGAAGAGGCAACAAGAAGCAGTAGAAACATGAGGTTTACAGATGCATCAATTATGTGATCGCTTGATTCAAGCCTAGTAAATTTTTTTTTTTTGGTGATTTCAATAATTAACTTCGAAAAGGAAAATAATAGTAATAAAAAAGGTACAGACAGGCACAAACTCAAAAGAGATGAGCATTGATTTTAGGGTGTGGTGAGAGGCAGCAGAAGGCAATTTGAATGCCTCAGGGTGTAAATTAACTCCAGACGGGCAGGTGACCCAGCTGGCTGTAATTCCCTGTCTTCCCAGGTGGAATGAATAAGTCATTAAAGAGGAAGAGATAAGAGGGGTGAGAGCAGTACTGTGAGTCTTTAGTGGGACTGTGTGAAGTTGTACGTAGCCTGTGGAAGAACAGCTTTTTAGTAGAAAAGCTGATCTCTGATTGTTGGTAAGCTTGGAAAAAACTGGTATCAAGTGACCTTGAGAACTGAAGAAGAACATCGTGGTCTGAAGTGTTTTCTACCAGTGAAGAGATGTGTCCTAAGCAGGTAGGAAGCCTCTCTGTTACGGAAGGTGCTAGAGAGAATGAGAGAAGACTTTGCAAAATAGGGAAGGTTAGAGCTGGAAAAACAGTGTGCTAAGGTGTTGCCTGGAAAATGCAGAGAATGGAGCAGCAAAATGAAGTTGCTAATAGAGCAAAATAAGGTGATGGTAGCGGAAAAACAAGTTTGTGGGGTATGGCCTTGAAAAGTGAAAGAGCAGCCAATGAAAAAAAAAAGAGGGGAGGAAAGCAGCGTTTGTGGACTGGGATAATGTAATCAGAACAATTGGTTTTAAGGGTGGTTTTATCTCCAGAACTAGCTAAAAGGAGACTTTAGAGGGGAGAGAACATTTCACAAGTTAAGACGCAGACAGCTGGATTAATTTCATTCAAAAAGATGAGTGTGAGCTTTTTGAGAAGCAATGTGGATTTTCTGTTGGGGAATTTGGACTTGGGTGACGTGAAGCACTGTCTGGTAACAAACAGGCAGAAAGAGGATAAAAGCCAGGGTTAAAACAATGAAGCCTGGTTACGCACAGGTGAATGCTGTGTTATTGCTGAAACAGCTTGGAGTAGGACTCAGACTGACTTGGAAGGAGATAAATTGGCAGATGTTAACACTGCTAGCCAAAATTTAATACTTGTGGATAGAGACAGTTGCTGGGACATAGGTGGAGGAGTTTACCTAGGAGTAGTTTTCCATGCTGTGGCTTTCCACTCCTGCGCTGTCCTGTTTCTTCTCAGCATCTCTGAATGGAAGTTATCTCTCTCAGCCACCACCTGTGGTGGTTTGACATGAGCCAGCCAGCAAATCGTGTCTGGCACATCTGGTTTATTTGTATTTCAATGCTTAGAGTCAGAGTTATAATATGTGAACAAGACTCTCTGAAGGGACATAGGTAATTACATAAATTGGTGTGGAGACATTTTGCCAGAGAGATGTATTTTGTTTACTGTCTTGAATTTGGCAGGGAATTGCCTTGCTATTTGTAGAGGTACAAGTTCTTATAGCTGTCTGGGCTCAGAAAAGAGTGAAATAATTGGGGACTACAAAAGCCTGTAGCCTAGCAGCTTATGTTTTTAGAAGGATGATGTAAGCAAAACCAGAGGCCTTTACACCCTCCTGTATCTTTGTGACAAAAACTAATACAGACAAGGGATTGCCCTGGTCTCAGTGGGGAATTCTGATGGTGCATTTTTGCCTTTTGAGCATGCAGCCTTAGAAACAAGCTCTCCTGAGGCTAATGAAGCAATTTCAGCAGAATGTTTGCAGCCTAGCTTGGATTTGAGGCTTAGACCCAAGGTGCAGTAGGCTCTTAATGTTGAGATGAGGAGTGGGCAATGTCATACATAGTCTTGGCTTGCAGCAAGTTACCTGAAGTGTACCTGTGTTTACCTTAGCTCATGCTGAGAGGCATTTAAACTGAATTTTCTCTCAAGATGAGGAGCCCTCATGTGGAGAGTTATCACAGGTGGGTTAATGTATGGCAACTCCTTAAGTTGTACTAGTGTGAGATAATTCATTTAAGTCCTCAGATTTTTTTTCAGCTGAAGCTTTTGCATGTCTGCCCACAGAAGCTTGCACTATAGCATTGCTGCTTGTTTTTAAGCTGGTGTTGGCAGCCTGTGGCAAAAAGCTGATCTTAAATGGGTTTGTAAGTTATAAAAGGCACAAAGAGGCAACTTCTAGCACCTGATATCCTGCAGTATATGATCTCAAGGGAGCTGGGAGTCTCTGGCCTGACCAAGAATCACAGGGCCCCTTATAAACTGCTGGTTCCCTTTTGGCTTATTTTGAAGGTGGTTTCTCCCATTCCCACTGATTCCTGCTCCATGTGCTGCCCCCGCCTGCTGTCCTTCATTTCAACTTAACTTGTGAAAGTTAGCCAGTGTTTTGGCAGGAGACTTTCTGTCTTCATACTGCATAGTTCCTTCTGGAAAACAGAAGGAACAATCTCGCATTGTTGTTTGCAGTTCTATGTAAAAGATTTTCAAATATGTCCCTTGAGATCAAAAGGGTTTTTGACTTTTGTGCATTATTTCTTTTGCATGATACGTGAAAACAAATCTTCACTTAGATGTACCATGTTTTTGGTAATCTTTACTAAGGATGTGTTTGACTCGATCTGGAATAAAGGGACCATCTTGATGGAGGTCTGGGATGGTTTCTTGTGCTGCATCGAGATGCCATGCTTTCCTTGTTAGCCTCTTCAGGTTAGGAACTGACTTGTTCAAGACAGGACTTAATACTTGTCCTGACTTTTAATCCAATTCAACATACTCCTAACTTTCTAAATAAATCCCAAGTGTTTACTTAGGAATTGAAAAGTAGTATTTCAAGGTATGTGGGGAAAGTGCTTATTACCAGTTCAGTCCTATTATCAGAAACTAAATACTCCAGCAATCTCATCTGTTCTGCAAAGGGGGGACATCACAAGAACCATGTAGAAACCTTGACAGGACTCTTCCAGTTGATGGTATCCATCACCACTGAACAGTGTTTTCCCCAGTGCGTGAATATGCAGAATGCAGGTCTGTCCATATAGCCACAGCTAGCTGCAACCTGCCATTGACACTGCTCCTGCTCCCTCACATGGAATGTAAATTGTAGCCAGGATGAAATATTTTGCTAATTAAAAAACATTAAATGATCTCCATCTACCTTCTCCCCAATGAACAATGCAATTGAATTATCATTAGAGCTTGTACAGAAGCTTTGATAACAATGGAGCCATTTGTATTAAATTCAGCCTTAGTTTTCTTATTCCACCAAGTCCCATCATTGTGTTCATTGTACTTTGAAGTCATAGCAAGCTTCCCTCTCCTGCTATTCACCTGATTTATTTCAGCCCCAACACACAGCTCCTAAATTCTTGTTAAATTTGTTTCTGAACAAAAGGACTAAAATCAGAGTCTGCTTTAAGTGAAAGACATGAGGCAGTTATGGTTCCATTCATTTGCTTGTATCTATTTGCTGCATCTAGAGAGCTATTGTTATGCATGCAGTGCTGGAAAATAATAATACTAATAAAAAATAATAATTCCCCCAAGGTTTGCTGTCAATAGCAACAATCTAAAGAGAACTCAAGCCTAGAGAGTGAGTGATGATATTTCAGGTCTGCTGCTAAACTTTAATGCTTTCTGGATGCACAAAGAGGATGAAGACAGACAGGAACTAGAAGGATGTACTCAGTCTCTGAAGCCAGCTCCTGGTGTGGTGAGAATGGGGTCATTCAACTCCACCCCAGACCCTTTCAATGGGAATATGCCAGCTGCTCAATGGTGTGTGACTTGGAGCGCTGCTCTGAAGGGGTAGTAACTTACGTGGGAGCTCTGCCTTCTCATGGCCCTCCTGTCTTTCTCCTGTTTCCCCAGGAAACCCTCTTCTGGCTCAGGGATATGCAACAGCTGAAGTTTTATCTCTGTCTTGAGCTGGGCTGGAGCAGGAGTTCAAGAGCTTAGAGAGATGTTCGAATGAACTCGGTGTGTGTGAAAGGGTTTATAAAGCTGCTTGGAGGGTTGCCTGTGACTCTGGGGACAGTGTGTGGATGATGCTGAGTGTACAATAGGATGTTACTGCTGCTTTTATTCCTTCCAGATATCACAAATTTCAATGGCTTCTCAGAACTGACCTTCCCCAAAGAAGAAATTGGAAGTCTTGTTGTTGGCAACCAATTTGAATCAGATAAAGGGTCAGCACTGGTGATGAACTTGGTCTTGTAGGAGTTGTGCTTGTTTAGGCTACTTGGTTGGCCTTGCTCTCAGGAAGATTTTTTTCAACCTAGATGAGTAAAAACCTACAGAATCCCAAGTTAAGTGAAAAGCCTGCTTATTTAAAACCTATTGCCTCTGTGTTAGTCTCTTGAAAACAGAGAACAGAAGAGCTGGGCAGGTGGGATTCGTTTCCTTTCTCTGATAAAAGCAGATTGATTTTAATACTGGCTAAAATTGCATCCATTTTTTCTTGGTAAATGAACCATAAGACACATTGTCAGAAGTGAGCCTTCCATAATGACTGTGGTTAATATTTTAGAGCCATTTTCTCTGTGGATCAGAGCTTAGACGCAAGCATGTGAGAATCAGCAATATATGCTGTACATTAGCTTGATTTCTCTTCATTTGCAGCTCAAGAGCATTCTTCCCTTCCCTCATACTAATTTTGGAATACCTCTGAGCTCTGTAGAGCAAGGGATTTGCATCTGATTTCATACACAGGTGTACGTGTATTTACTTTGGGAGAGCTGTCTTGTAGGCAGAAGGGAGGTAGGACAGTTCACATGCTTGTGAGTCTCAGCTGAGGCTTGAGAAATCTCAGTTCAGTTATCTGCTCTGCTGCAGAGTTCCGATGTGTTTTCCAGAAAAATCCCTGTGCCTTGTTGTGACTCAGTTTCCTGAGTTGTAGCATGCATATTGAAATCCTTGCCCGGCTTCCCATGGGACCCATGAATCTAAATCTGTTCAAAGGCTGTGGTGCACTAAAATACACTGTTTGTAAGAAGTGAAGGTAGAGGGGGAAGCTCTCCTAGCGTTCATCGGCAAAGCACTTATTCTAGTCATATGTAATTCTTTCCAAAGCCTTATTCTGGATGTTGCTTCTACTCCCTTGCCTTTGTTCTCTGAGCATGACAGTCAGCTTGAACAGAGCTCAGCAAGAAGCATTCATTTTAATTCATGAAATTGTCCACTGAATTAGATAAGGACCATTTCTGCAGTGGTTAGTTCCATGAAGCTCATCTAAGCAATTGCTCCTATTGTCCTGACTTCGTCCTGTCTCTTTGTGGTGCTAGGAAGGGATGAGGATTGTGTTTTGGGAGCTACAGGGAAAGCTCAACCTCATCAGGGGATGGGGTGGCAGAGGCTGCCATAGGACCATGCCCATGGGTTGATGTGGCCAGCTAAGTTTCACAGCCTGAGCATTCATTGCCTGTGGGAGTGGGAAGGGACGAGTGAGTGGATATTATTGTGCATAGCACATCCAGTATTGTATTCCTCTTCAGACTTGGATCTTGTGGAGTATTTAATGAAGAAGTAGCCTTGCCGAACAATAGCTGGTTGAGCTGTGAAAATGCAAATTTCTATGGTATGAGGAATACTGCACATACCAAGGTGCATGTTCTCACTGCCTGGGTCTTCCTCAGGTTGTTTTCCCCACATTTTTTCTATCCTGCACAGTACAGGGAGCACTGGGGACCGGCTAAAAAGTGTTTAACACTCATATGGGGTAGGGAAGACCTGCTGCCTGTGTCTTTCAAGATAGTACCCTTCCCTGAAGTGCCAAGCTAAGGATGGCTTTTGTGCTGTGTTTTGGTCCTGTGCTGACCATTTTCTGCAAAGAAGGTGTTTAGCCATATCCTTCTGGTGTTGTCCACGAGTGCTGATTCTCCTGGAGAGAACAGAATGACAGAATGCAGTTTCCATTTGCTGTGTCCTCCACAGGGATGTTTTCTGCCTGATCCCTGCTCTTGCTTTCCTGGAAGAAAACATTACATTTCAGACCATGGCACCTCTGCTGTTAAAACTCCATCTGTGTCTGACTGTCTGGGTTTCCCATTACTTTCTAGTCCTAATGCATAAACCACTGCAGCTGAGTAAACTATCTAGTGCTTAAAAATGACTTGACCATGTCGTTTGCTCTTAACATCTGCTTCGGCACTGCTTAGGATCTGGAACAACTGAATAGCCCTTGGGGCTGACAAAGTTGGAGTTGAGAAAATACAGCAGGAATATTAAAGTTTTAAGACATCCACTTGGGAATGTAAGTTAAGACAAAAATATGTTGTGGATGTAGGATAATAGCCTGAGCCTAGGATGAGAAGTTGTAGGACAAATGCAACAGCTCTGGTGTGCTAAAAAAAAAATAAATAATTGGGCACAGCCAAGGTAATAGTCTTTCAAAGAGCTCTTGAAACAACTGAAATTGTTAACTTTGCAATTATTCTCAATAAAGTAGTTTTGTTCTACTTACACATTATGTTGTCTTGCTTTTTGTCCAAATTAGGGAAGTGAATTTCTTTCTTAACTACCCAGTTCTCAAGCCCTGACGTAGATTTCTAACACCAAGGTATATTTAAACAGATCCTTGTTTATTAAGTTTGGGGGGGGGGAAGGAGGAAACAGGGAAACTTGTAAAATATTTTTAACTCTAACAGGTCTTTAGTGAAAGCATACTGTTCTGCTGATTGATAACCGCTCACGCTAAGCAACTGTTATTTCTACAACTTGGGTGTTGTAGTTGTTTCAGAGGAGTGACAGAAAGTGGAAGCTGTTATTCCTGCTGCTTTTCCTTGATAAGCCAGTATATTTTTCCCCAAAAACCTTTACCAATTTAACACTTTCTGTCCTTGCTCACATAAGGACAAGACTGCTGCAAAGACTCAGGAAAGGTTTCGGGAACTGAACACTTAATGAAAAGAAATTAGAAAGCACCAGCAGTACAGCTGAGGTGAGCTAGAATTCTCATTTCACATATTTATTATGGGAGTCCCCTGGGCTCCTGCTGTGACTCTGCTCTTGGCTTTCTCTGCCCCATTTCACAGCTCTCTCACTGCAGCATTGCCACAAAAGAAACCCACCTTTTTATTTATGAATATCTGAGAGACATTATCAGCACCATCTATTGGGGAAACAGAGGTATTGGTTTCTTCCCTGATTTGAATATGCAAAATCTTGTGGGTTTTCACTTGTTTTTTTGATTTCTAGCTATAGTTTAAAGTGAAAATGTGCCTAGACAACCTGTTTGTTTTTTAACTTATAGCAGCCTGGAGTCTGCGCTTGGGGGATTATGCCTTGTTTCAAAAGGTACCTTCAAGAAATGCAGTGAACCATTTAAAAGGGGGCAAGCAGACAAAGATTCAAATGTCAAAATGGTACCTTGGCCATGGCAGGTTCTGTCACATCAATAGGACAAGGGCAACAGCCGAGAAACAATTTGCAGCCGAGGAGATAGGCACGTCTAGCGCCTTGAGTCAATCTAGACGAGTGTGTCTGAGAAATTTGGGTGAAGAATGGGATATTTGACCTTCTTGATCTTTTTAGGACAAAGAAAACTCTATAGCTTCAAGAAAAAGCAGAGGAATTATCATTGTTAGCAGAAGACTGACTTCAAGGCACATCTGAGGCTTGGAGAGTAGTCATGATCCGGAGTAATTTCAGGACAAGCACGGTTTGATCAGTGCAACTCCTCCTGATGAGATTAGTGGCCTCCCAAGCATGCTTCAGGAAATTTGCATGTGTAGGGCCTATTGAAACCTCTAGTTTGACGTTATCTCCAGCCTCTTACTAATTCTGCTGTGTTATGGGCTTTTCCCTGTTTCTCTGGTACTCTCACCCATTGCATTTTTGTGCTGTTCCCGTAGCTGTGCATCACTGGTGCTCTTGTCTTCCCTGCGCTCCTCCTTCAATAGTAAGTAATTTCTTGCTGGGAGCACCATGCCAGCAGGCCAAGGTTCAGATCCCCCTATGGATAAGTAACGATGCTGTGAGAACACAGCAGGTAATGGTCTCTTAAGTCAACAAGGTCTGATCCCTGCTGCTGTGGGAAACACATAGCCCCTGCACTGATGGACCAAGATCTGGTCTACTGTTGGTTTTAAATGGTTTGCTTTACAATATTTGCTGGAGAACACTTAAATCTTTCTGACCCGTCCAATGAAAAATCTTTCCTTAATGCCCAATGTAATTATATTTAGATCTTGTTTATCTGTTTGCTGTTCTGCCAACACAATCTTTTAATTTTCACACTGTGGTATTTGCACTGTCGCCTTCTATTTAGAAACAGTAGTCCTATCCTTCTGTAGTCTCTGTTTTGCTTGGTAAACAAGCAAAGGTCTTTTATGGCATGGCCACATGATTGCAGTTAATTGAATTTGTGTTTTAAGAAACTAAGGTCTCACAGGTAACTCAATCAGGATGAGTATAGCTTTTTAAAAATAGGACAACTTGTATTCCAGAATCTCTGGATGGCTAATGTAGAGACCTAAGTACTTTCTATCATAAATTCCCATTTCAGTAGCTTGCTCTATCAACGATAGGTGATAAGATAGCTATATTTCAGATAATTAACACCCTAAAATTGAAGGACTGTTAGCTGGATGAATGCTGTTCTGAGAGTCTGGGAGGATTAAATATGATGGGAGGGAGAACAGAGCTGTATTACCTTTGGGAATGTGGACTTGTTATAGATACAAAAGGGTTATTAAGACCTCTGCAGGTAGTGTAATCTGGACAGCTTCAGCTTTGATCCCATGGGCTGGAGGGAATTGCAGTGCTCCTGAAATGCAAACTGCAGAATTGCTTATGCAGTGACAACCTCCAGAGCTCCTTCACTCCAGTTTTAAGTGATGCTAGTGACAGGTTTCCCTGCATGCTTCCCTTGAGAGGTGTGTGCTTGGTCTAATTGATTGACCCATTAGCAAAGCAAATTTCTCTTGCTATTCAGCCAAAATTTTCCTTCTGCTTAATTTCAGCCCATCACTCCTAGTTATGCCCCCTGTGAGCCTGCATGAGCTGCCTCTGCCACACTATAGCTTTATTGATCTTGGCTCTGTACAAGTAATTCTTAACTGACTGGACTTACTGCTGGCAGTACCAGGGCAGCGATGGCACTGGGGAGAGCTCGTTTCTTGGCTTCTTGATCCGTGGGGCTAGAAGAGAGGAATTCAGTGAAAGAGTGCTGCAGTGAAAGAAAAATTGCTCAGTAAACTTTCTGAATGGCCGTATGAAGCGGTGAAAAGTGATTTCTGAGTTTTCCCAAATTTTTCAAACATTTGAGCTCACGCAGCTCTGTGTGTGTGATGTTGCGTGCAAAAAGCCAGGCCACTGGATGTCAGAGCAGGTGTCCAGAAACCAGAAGATTTCTCAAGAATAAGTTTTGGACTCCTGTAAGTCAGTGTGTGAATATGTTTTGTGGGGACAGGAGAAGGATAATGTCTGGGGAAAGTGCTTTTCTGAAAGTGTTTGGCTGAGGAAACCTGTTGCCATGTGGAAGAGAGGCATCATGAGAACTGATCCCCAAACTTGATGCCCTGTAATCTAGACTAGACACTGAAATGAAAGGATCACATATTCTAGAAGTACTGAGCATGCTCAAGTCCCCATGAACTGGGGGGAATAATCACCCCTGGACTTGCTCACGCCCTGTTTAGATCTACCTTGCACTGGGTAGAGCTCTGTCTCGCCATCAGCTTTGTGCTGGTGAGTTTATTCTGCCTCTGAGGGTGTCTCTCAGCTGAGTGGCCGAGCAGTAAAAAGATCAATGGTGTTGCTGGATTCCTGAGTTTCCATGCACATACCCTTTCTGTGCTCAGCTTACTCCTGGATGCAACAAGCTCTCTTTACCCAGAGGTACCAGAGTGGTAAAGGGGAGAATGGTATTTCTTTTGGTGGGATTTTAAGAACATTTGCAAGACATTTTGGGCAGCCTGCTCGTGCTATTGTGCAAACTGCTCGTATGCACTTCTCACAGAAAAATAGATCAACAGGGTAGGTAGAGGGGTATTATTAATAAGAATTTTAAAACCAAAGACACTGATACAGTTGCATCCCGTGTAGGTGAAAGTAGGGGAGCACATATGGGGTGCTATACACTGGGAAATACAGCCGTTCTGTGGAAAAACTGCATATACGAGTCTGTACTGTTACTTCTCCCATCGAGTTTCTTGAAATGCTAGCACAAAATTGTAGTTATCAAGCCTTAGGCACTACATGGTATTTACAAGCTGAGGTATCAAACTCCCTGTTTTAGGATACAAAGCCCCTATCAATGCAAGGAGAAGAGCTAAGCACGGAAAATTGCAGCAGTCTGGTGCCGAAATGCTAGTGGACACTGAGCCACCCACACGCTGCTGCTGTGTGTTCCCAGAGGCTGGCTCTGCAAGTATATTAATAATGAGAGCCGTGCACCTTTCCGCTGTGACTGCAGAAGCAAAGCCAAGCCAATTATTTGCCCATCAGTGCGCGGTTACGGTGGCCCTCCTCCCCTCTTCTCTATCCATTCTTTTGTTTTAGCATTGTTTTGCTGAGAGTGTAAATGCAGAGATGATTAATTGCCTTGCTGACCTGATTCTGTCTCTACATGGGATCTGCTTATATCAAAATGCTCCAGCCCAAATGACTAAAGTATGTCAAAGTGTGGTGATTAAAGAATTATAAAATACTTTCTGAACATCCTATTCTCAACTCATTGTGACTTTGGACAGAAGCCCAGACAAGAGGGGGAGAGAGAAGGGGGAAAAATAAAGAAAAGAGAAAGAATAAATTCTGTAAGAGGGACTTCTGCAATATTTTGCTCCCATTTTATTGAGAAGAGAAGATTGATAACAAACATTAGTGAGACAAAATTACAGTGATTTGTATAGATTCCCAGGTGGACAAGTTTAACATTAATAAAATATTATAGCCTGCTCTATCACAGAACTATTGTACTGATCATAAAATGAAAGGGCTTTATATATGGGCAGGGGAATGTGTGTGCTCTTGTAATATGGATGGAGGCATCTCATTTTCCACTAATAGATTAAAATGCTGTGTGCTGCTGGAATAGCGAAGTGTTTAACTTTCTGCTAATGCTGTGGATCATTACTCTGGGAGAGGATGCTCCTGGCGAGCTCTTTCCTTTCAGATGCCAAAGCAAACCCGTTGGGTCTTGCTGAAATGACCCCTAAGCCACCAGTGCCTTAAACCCAGCAGCTCAGGTGCCCTGTTTGTTTCTGTTGAGGTTGTCAGCAAGCTGTGCACCCCTGTGGCTCTCGTAGGTGTAAGTGTGGCGCGGCACATCAGAGTTGACAGCTTAAGTGCTTTCTCCCTGCTGCTCTAGAGTCCGTGGCGGGAACTGAGCAAAACTGAAAAACAGCTAAATAGAAATAAACACTTCAGGATGAGAATCTTTTATGTGGTGTTTTAAAAATAAGTTTCTTTGGGGTTTCCGTAATGCCTGGTTTTATTTTATTAGCAACGAGGCTGAGTGATAGGCTGGGTAACACTGCCTTGTGCTGGCTTCTTACCAGCAGTCATCCATCTCTGCTGTGGTGGGAAAGGAGCTGATGCTCCCTCCTGATCCTGGGACATTTTTCTGGTGATTGCTCTAGTTTACAGCAAATACCTATGGGTTTTGTGGCCCTAAAATCGTAGAGGAAAACCAGAGATGAATTTTACCACGATGCAACACCATCCCCTGCTGTCCACAATGCACCTCCAACTTTGGCCGAATTGCCAGTGAGGAGAAGTTAATCTATTTCCATGCTCACCCTTCCTATGTACTTCAATGCAGTCCTTAATCTCCTCAATTGAGTATATTTAACTTATCACCAAGGTAAAAGGGGAGGCAAATTTGTGGTGGTGGTATTTACCCAATAAATTCCTACTGGCTTCATGGTTCATTCTGCAGTGTGGTAAAGTAATGTGGCATATTGGACATCTATTTTCCTTTAAACCATGTAGAACTGAAGAATTGCTGTTTTAATTATATCTAGGGATTAAAAAAAAATTAAATTAATTTTTTTCTTTCGATATTAAATATTTCAAATGCTAATGCTTAATTTTTGGAAGTGAAGAGAACATTTACTGCAAAATCATGTTTGTTTTGACAGCATTATATGTTTTAGTTATATGAAAAGAAGAAAACAGTCACTTTATTGCTTTTTTTTTATTATTTTGGCTAAAACTCCTGTCTCTGATTTCAATTAAAAAAACAACATCATCCTAACCCTGTTTTTCTTGCTGGATTTTTGCCTCTACCTTTTCCCAGCTTTTCTACTGTAAATACTTAAGAAATAGAAAATGTGAAAGCAGTCCTTATTCCTCTTTCTTCCCTGTGCTCTCCACATATGCTCTAAATGCTGTTTTGAAATGAAATGTAAAGAAACAGTCTTTTTTCAAACAAGGTCAAAGGAAAACTCAGTCTAGAAATCAAATAAATCAAAATTCAATCAAGAAATTTCAATAAGCATTTTCAGAGAGGGATTATTTTTCTCTATGATGTGTCTTCCTAGGAAAGAAAGCCATAGGTTTTCTGACTAACTCTCATTACTAATAACAAAGAGAACTATCAGAAGGGAAAGTGATATTGATACTTCACTTAATTTCCACTTTTTTGTTTGTCCTTTGAGTCAGAAGATTGATTAATGATTGATGCCTCCCAGTGCTGGAAACCGGGATGCTTTGGTTCAATTTCCTGTCCCGTCATAATGTTCCTGTTTGGGATCAAGCAAATTTAATTTTTCAAGCTGGGATGTATTTTTAACCCAGGCTTATCCTGCAGCCAGCACGCTTGAGTTCCTTACTCTGCTTCAGGTTTTTGAATCCTATGGAGAGCAGTGCAGCATCGGGCTCTGGCAGAATATATTTTTTTTTTTTTTTGATCCTTTCTCATAAACTAGTCTTTAGTGCTTGCTGTGCATTCTCTTATGCTTTGAGTTCACTTCAATATCTGGGTGTCTTTGTCATGTGTTGTGGACCAAAGAAAGTCAGATGAGAAAGGACATTGAAGGACTGTATGTATTTGTACGCTTGTAACTTTTCTGGAGCATGAGCTATGGGTTCCAAGTGTTGGAGGGGATTAGGGAGGGATGTTCAGTCCTGCCCATTCCCAGGGTTGGACAGAGTCTAAGAAACTATTGAAGAACACTTCAGTAGTAGGGGAAAATCTGCTCAAGTGCTCGGATTTGAAACAATAGCTCTCACTATATCCTTCAGGGTTTTCTTTTCTCTGCCAGGTAATTTCTATTCTAGCAGACCCAAGTGATGATGGATTTCAGGTGCCTATATGCTGGGGGAATTGGTATCTCTGTTTCTACCACAAATGGAATTAGGGCACCTCGTTTGGTTCATAGCTTGCTGACCCTGTTGGGCAACCTCTAATAAGCTGTTCCACTGATACCTATCTGTACTGCCAGCTCTTTGAGGAGCAGCTTTCCATGGGATGTTATGCTTCTTGTGGTCTCTGGGTCAGGGGTCTGTGTGCCTTGCTGATCAGTAGGTAAAAACACAGAGCATGTAATACTCCGGACTGGCTAATTTTTTCCCTTCTTCTCAAGGAGGCTGTGACTTCTTCATATGGCCTTAGTCTCATGAGTACCAATCTACGTGAGCCAGAAGTTGGGTACCATTGCTTTAGGTGCTGCTCTTAGGCATCTATCATCCCCAACTCTAAGAGTGCTACCCATGCTCTTTCCCTTTAAAAAGAAGGGGGGCTGTGCTGGGGGATGAGCTGTAATGCCATTATTTCCCCCAAGAAGTAAAGATTAATGTTCCTGCATAGCCTCTGTTGTTATTCAGGCAGCTTTAGAACAGATGTGCTAAAAGTGAAACAATGGGTTGTCACTTCTAAACTGCTGGTGCTGTAAAGACAAGGAAGGAAAGGAATGGCAGATGTTTATCTCCATGTTTATACTAAGTTTTAGTGCATCAATCACTTGGTGCTATCAAGACTTGTGGAGGAAAGATAATAAGATTTATTGGTGGCTGTTGGGATAACCCACCCGGTGCATAAATATGTTAGTAAAACTCCAGGGAGTCTTGGTCTATCAAAATGAAATAGGCAGAAAGGAGCACAGGCCTCCCAGCTATGGAGCAGCTGAGCTCTTTCTGGGAGGTCAGTTCCTCATGATCAACATGAATTGCATGAAGCTGCTGGTGGCTCTTTTATTTTTTTTCCTCTCCACATTCAGTGAAGGACTGAGAGGCAGAAATAAAGAAAGCAGAGACTTGCAGTGGAGGCAAGGAATAAGCTGTGGTTTACATGCCTTCCATCCTCTGGTGTTCAGCCATCAGTGTGACCGTGGCAGTTGGACTTTTGGCAGGCTGCTTGGGTGATGCTGGAAAGGGGCAGTAGGGGTTGTGACAGGGAAGGGACTCAGCTGAAGAACTGAAGTAACCTGTGAGCAGTCGAATAATAAGGAAAAAGTTTGACTTGAGATTATTCGCTACTCTTGAATTATCCATAGAAGCAGATGATTCAGAGCATATTGGGGAAAGGGAGCTGGGTTTTCCCTTGCTTCGCTCCAGAGACACAGGAGTGCTTTCTCCAACTTAGTTTTGTTTCCTTTGCACCAATTAGCCACTTCTGATGCTCTTGGTGTCATTTTGAAATTAAATAGAAGCTATGATCGTTATGTGTCTGTGTCGTTATTGGTATACAGGTGTTGATAGTCCAGATGATGGATTCTACTTTAATGTTACTTGCCATTTTTGGCTGACATACATGGATTTTTGCATTCTGTATGATTGAGCTGAGTAAGAAGCACTCATCTAATCACAAAATTGGTTGGGAACCTAAGCCCAGTTATCTCACAATGTGCAGCACTCTGAGATTCATGGAAAAACAAATCCCAAAGAATGACTTGAACATCTGTGGACCTGGTAGAACAACGACAAGGCCAGGCTAGTTCAGGGGCTGGTCCTTATTACAAGAAGATACAAGCGTGGCCTTCAGTGCTGCAGGCTCACTCCCGCACTGTAGAAAGCAAAACATACAATAGTTCCAGCTGTGCTAAAATGGAAAAAAAGGATACATGAAATGGCTTCCCCTTCTGCTGTCTGGATATAAATGCATGCATGCCTGCTAGTTAAGGCAGATACGACTCGGTCCAAAGAATAGCCAGAATTCCACAAGTTAAGCCACCAGCCTAAACATAAAACCCACAAGAGGCACCTGAGGTTTCAGTTTCATGCTCACACGTTTGAACTTGGACTGCCTGCTGTGCAACACAGTGCCCCAAAAATACATAATTCAGAGTGGGAGGAACCTCAGGAAATCTCAAATCTGATGTCCTGCTCAATTCAGGGGCAGTTCGAGGTCCAGCCAGGTAGATCAGAGCTATTCCTGTTGGTTCTTGAAAACCTCCCCAGATGGAGACTATGGATCTTCTCTGCCTGGCTGCCCTCACAGTGGGAAATGATTTTTCCCTTGTGTCCAGGCTGAACCTCTTATGTTTCAGCTTTTGCCTGTTCTCCAGTTGTCCCACCATGCCCTGCTGTGTTAAACCTGCCTCGTCTTCTTGATGAGCTCATTTTTGGCTGTGGGGGTGACTCTTGCGTCCGCCAAAGCCATCTCCTCTCTGGACTGAGCAGGACCTGCTCCTGTAGCCTTTCTGTAGAGGTGTTCCAGCTCCACTGTTCAGGCAGCTCTGCCCTGAGCTCCCTCCAATTTATCCAAGACTTCCCTGCACTGGAGGTCCTAAAACTGTACGCTCTAACAACTGCTGAGCAGAGGGAATAATTGCTTCCCTTGATGGCTGGCTGGGCTCCTGTTTCTACATCTGGGAGGTGGCTGGTGTGCTGGGCTGACTTGTGCTCTGCTCAGTGTCTGCCAGGACACCTGGGCCTCCTCAGTGAGCGGCTCCCCAGCCAGGCAGACCCCCAGCGTGTTGAGAATTTGGACTTTTCTTGCAAGGAGCTAGATCATAAACACAGCATGGTTCCTGGACTTGCCTATGTTACTTGTGTCCAGAAGAAGAGGTTGCTTTCAGGCACCCTGATGCAGAAGGTCAGGGTGCCTCCTTTGAGCTCGTAGCAACTCGCCGCTGTTTGAAGCACAAACATGGCTTAATACAAATGAAAAGACCCCTCTTAACAGCTCTGAGTGAAATGTTCTATGCTCGGAGTCGATTCCAGTCTAGGGAGTTTTTTATTCACCTTTTTTCTCCTCTTGAACAGAATGTCTTTAAGAACAAATTTGATAATCCAGGAGATGTCTCTGAGTCTTAAGCAGCAGCTACTCAATGTGATTGTGTATTTGCTTCAACATAATAAGAAATTCTCCTTTGCATCCACTTGTTACTGACATTGCTTGGAAGTGACACTGAATGTGCTTCCTTCCTTTTCTCAAAGATGATGCAAAATTCTATCTTTGGTAACTTTAAAAACAATCTTCCCCTTAACTTCTGAATGACTGAGCTAGGTGAGGATTAGCTGCAGAGAAACCATCATCTCTCGTGCTTAATTGGAGCTGAGCATTAGACTGAACAAATTTCACTTCAGTAGTGTTAAATCTCCATGGATGTGTTAACTAGGGTTTATCCAACTGGGGTTTTATTACTTTGTAATTATTTTTTTATTAATACTTTAATAAAAAAAATAACCATGCAAGGCTGAGAATGGGATTGATGTATGTTTTTTTGTTTATTTGTTTTTTAAACACTGGAATGCTGCAGTTGCCCTGCTACAGCATTAGTGATAGGCTTTTCCCATCAGAAGAGCCCCACATACTGCCATGGGACCAGATAATGAAGCTGATGTGCTCCGCTTTGTGTTAGGGTGAATAAACATGTCTCTAGCTCCAGATCTGTGTGCAGGGTTGGAACCCAGCAGTTAACTTCTACCATGGGCTGCAGAAGCTCTATAGCCTAACAGAGCATAAATATTTAAATAGCTCAACAAGAGCCTGTTCTCCACTGTCAGTCATCCCACAGTTTGCCTAGTTCAGCTATAGATTACTCCATTTTTAGTGTCAAATTTATGCATTCTAATAGAATCAAAGCACGTTTCTTCGCTTAGTTTTCTGACCTGTTTCGTCTTTATAATTTGACACACTCCCATATTTATTCAATACAGAGACCCTTTCTTTGATTTCATCCTTTAGCTCTTTGTATACCTTGCTGTTTTCTTTGCTAAAGCTATTATTTAACCATAATGATGTTACCAGCAGTACTATTTTAATGAACAATCGATTTCACATATGGAGGTGTGTTCTCCCATAGTTCTGATTTTTCACGAGGACTGAAATTATTCCCTGCAAGACATATCTGATGCCTTGTTTTAGTTATGTGCAATCCAGCTTTCCAGCTGCTAGGAGAGGCAGATTGTGACTAACATTTAACATCTTTTATGGCACTGGGAGATGTAAAGTTTGGAATGGGAGGATCTGTTTTATTTTTTCATTCTCTTATAGTTTCTTTTTTGGTCTTGGAGGTGCTATGCACCTACCTCTAGCCAGCTGGGAAGCAATGCTCTGACTTCAGGTAAATCTCAACTTTGAGGGCTTTGAAACCCAAGAAAAATTACGGGGCTGGAAACTGAAAAGAAAAACACAATTTGGCAATAAATAGACCTGACATGATGGAATTATTTAAAATGAAAATGAAGTCCTAATTATCAGGGACAGCTGATTGAAAGATGGACAAGCTTTTGTTACCACTTTCCTGGACATCTGCAGGAGGAACTCCATCTGCTCTGAGTTTCGGGACCGCGTCCAAGGCCAGACTCGCTGTCCATATGCGCAGTGAGTCAGAAAGGCTGGCCCTGGAGGTTGCTTTCCAGAGCCTGTGCACCAGGATGGCTGAAGCTGGCCTGCCAGACACCAGATTCACGGTTAGAGCTGGGTGAGCTGCCAGGTACCCCATGTTTACAACTGCTTTTGCACCCAGCTATAAAGCCTTTGCCTTCAGGTGGCCGTGGTCCTTCATGCAAAAGCAGAGCAGGGGTATGGCTGAGCAAACTGGCCGTGAGACACGGCAGTCTCCAGATTGAGCCAAAGTGGGAAGAGGTTCAGGACGAGGCAGGACTTGGCAGTTTCATCACAGCGTGCCAACTGGCCTCCTGTGCAGATGGGGCTGTCTGAGTCTTGTACTGTGGGACTGCTGTAAAGACCTGCAAATGTGAATCAAATTGAGTGCCTTTATTAGGCTGAGAAAAAGACCAGAAAGGCAGGACTCGTGGGTTCCTGTGCCGTGCCTCCTGCGTGGTCACGGGTAACTCAATTAACTGCTCAGTGCTTCAGTGCAAGCCATCTGTAACATAAGCATCATGATACTTACCTACCTCTGAGGGCCATTTACTTAATTAAATTGCTGAGATCTTCAGGTAAGAGATACTTTAAACAAGTAGTTCTGTGTGCAGTAGAAGTAATGGAGCTTGGTTTCCAATGGCTCTGTCTTGTGGTTCATTGCCAGCTCTGATTGAAACTTTCCCCCTGGGCCAGGACTTCATGAGGGTTTTCTTTTTCTTTCTAATTCTCTCTCCAGGATTCACAGGTGTTCAATAAGAGGTAATCTTGGCCTTTCCTGTAGAAAGGGCAGTCCCGGGGGATGTTTCTTGGATGTCTCTTTTCTGCCTAGCTGCCTGGCTTTTTAAAGAGATTTTTCTGTGTTACTGCAGCTGTAAAACTTGGTCCAAGTCAGCCAGTAGGTTCAAGTGGTGCAGCAAAGGGGCAGCCTGCAGACACATCTACCAGCACGCTCACAGGGCAGCTTGCAAGAGCCTTGCTTGCTGTGGAAAGCTTGTGGAAACCAGAGCATGGATAGTGCAGACCTATTGCTCAGAAATGATGGAGCTGAGACGGGTAGTGGAGTTCAAGCACCCAATGTGGGCACTGTTGGAAAGAGCAGTTGCGATCAAGGCTCCTAAATCACTTGTACACTTTGCTTATCTGCTCTAGTGTGATGCTGTCCTAAGGATGCCCATATCCCTTTCTACTTTTCAATCCTTCCTTTTACATCCAGACACGTTCCTATAAGGAAAGTGTGGTTTATGGAATTTTCTCAGTGCTTAGGGCCAAGAAGAGACTGTCAAAACCAGTTAGCTGATCCCAGGTCTCTTGTGTTGATAGCTCTGCTGCAGCTCCCCTTCATGTAATTCATTCCTGCTGACAACCTGCCCGATTGGGAAGGGTTTTGTAGGATTTTCAGCTGTTCCAGCTTTTGTGCACACTGCCTTCTGGGACTCCCACAGACTGGAGATAATGCAGTTGCACCTTGGTACCCTGCTTTAAATGAAGCTGGTGAGCGCATTGCACTCTAGGAGAGCAGCTGGGGAATTGCAAAGAAGGGTGGCTGAAGGGAGGGCTTCAGTTGGGGATCAGGGAATGGGGAGCATTATCTGGTACCCCCTATTTGAATGTGTGTGAGTACATGTATCACTACATCTGCACCCTCTAGGCAGGATTCCTGCCGTGGTTAAGCTTGTTATCAAGTCAGCTCAGGAGTTCGTGCTTTCTCCCTGTTGCAGTCATAGTCTGGATAAAGCACAGTGAGAAACTCCTCTGAGCTACTTTGCTGTTTCCTTGTGTGCTGCTCAGCTGAAGCTGGGAATAAACTGACTGGAGGGTGAAAATGCAAAGCAGCATCACTTACTGCTGGAGGAATCCATGGGTGCAAGAATTACACTGCAGATGCGGAGTCTGGCTTTTGGGCTTGCAGCTGCAGAGAAAATGAGCAATGAATAGGCAGTTAATTGAAAGCTAAAGTAGCTATTTACTGACAGTATAGTCTTGCCTTTTCTGCTATGTGTAATCTGGGTGAGATCACTTGAAGTCAGCCTCTTTGACCCAACTGGTTTTCAATATTTGTTTGTTTTCCCCTTTCCAGCTGAATTTATATGTCATGCTTTTCATTCTTTCTTCTTTTTTTGTTTTATGCCAGCTTCTTGTGTCATTGATCTTCACTGTTAAACCGCTGCTATGCATCAGTGGTGGAAAACTGATTCTTTCACTGAGCTGGTTAAATTTGCTTATCTGAGGAAGTGCAGTTTTAGAGGATAGGGATGCAAGAAGGACTACTTGGATAAGGAAGGGTTTACAGGTCTGGGCAAAAGAAGTTTTAAAAGTCTTTTGGGATGCTTAGAGTAAAGGTTGGGTCAGGAAGAGAGGTAAATATTTGTGGGATCTCATTGATTGAATGGAGCTACTTAAGTCTGCTGAAATTCATTGCAGGTCTGTGGGGTTCATTCCTTGAAAGAATAATCTGGTTAATAATAATGCTCCTGCTGGCTGAGTTGCTGACTGGTAGTTTGTACCTGCTTAGCTTTTTCATACTGAAATACACTTATGAATATGTAGTGTCAAAGCTTTCATTTAGAAAATCACATTGGTCAGAAGCGTAGAACAGGAAAGCATTTTTCTGAGAAGGTGAAGTTTTCTCGTGTGGCAGATTATAGAAAACAGCACAGTAACGCTTCAGTATTCTGATGATGTAGCTGCTGATGGCCTCTGTCTCTAAAAGCTCCTGTAAGCCAATGCAGAATGCAATTACTGAGCAGAAGCCCTGACAATTGGTTTGTGTGTGGTATTGATAACATCCTAAACAAGCCAATACATGTACTGCTTAGGATCAGTTACCAGTAAAGCTGGATGGTATTTCTTTCATTAATATTAAAATAATTAGCAGTATGTGAAAAGTTTATTTCCAAAGGGTTAAAAGATTTGGGGGACAACTGAAATGATATATAGCTCTTGCTGCTGGCTTAGAAGCTTCATGTATCATTCCCAGTCTGTCCACAGATAGAAAGTGGGGCTAAGAAGAGCCCTTTAACTGAGTTGCCAGAGATGGACACAGGCAGGGTTGTCTCCACAGGAAGCCATGAGTGTACTTAAAAGAAAGGAGGCTGTATAGGTGAGAGGAAGAAATTGGAGCACTTTACTTCCATCAGCCTGCTTGGATGCCACTTGCTAGCTTCACTAAGGCAGGTATTGATTTGAATATGGTTTTTGGTTTTTTTTTTCCCCTGGTAGATATTCCCTTTTAGATACTGAAGGGAGAGCAGGAAGAAGACCTGAAAATGATCTCTGGAAAACTCATTTTAAGAGTATTTCCACCTGCGAATTATTCTGACACAAAATTCTCAACTAGTTTGTAAATTTCTTCAAATATTTGAAGAGCAGTCAATCACAAAAAGTGTCTTAGGAAAGGATTTTGTTTTAATGAGGCTCAAAGTACACAATGAGAAAGGTTAGAACAGCTCTTTTAACTGCTTAATATCTGGACACCATGCTAACGAACACTTCAGAAATGCCAGAAGTGTGGCGCAGACTTGCATTGGTAATTACACTGAAGAAGTGCCCAGGACTGAAAACAAGGACCCAGTGTGGTAGACAAGGGTGGTTTATGCTTGGAAGGTACTCATGGTTGCAAGTAAAGCCATGAAGGACGTAAAGGGAAGAGAGCTAGGTGCTAACGGTGGTGGTGGGGTGACCAAGGTGTGCTGGGAACATGGCCCTGGCTGTTGAGACCAAGGAATCCTGAGTGGTACCCCGGGTAAGGGGAGAGGTGAGGCAGTGTCGAGATGCTCACAGAAACAGTGGAAACCTGACAGCAGAACAAGACAGAGATGGGCTATTTAGAGTAGTACTAAAAATGGATCCAGGGATGTTTATGGCAGCAATTTCATTGCTTGGAAACACGGACTTTTGATATCTAAGCTTTGTGTAATATATGCAGTTACGTCTCCAGGGAATTAAAGCAGCAAGAATTATTTGGATTGCCTGCATACATTTGTATTACTGTTCAGAAGCTGAATCTCCTTTTGTTTCTGTTGTTTTGATTAATTTCCTGGATTGAAGCTGCACGTGAAAAATGTTTCAAGCCATTTAAGGGGCAGGCTTTTATTTTGTAGAAGCATTTTGCAATTGGTTATTAAATCCCTTCGCTGTCTTAGAGCCGAGCCTCCCTTTGGCTCTGCAGGCTGGACAGCTGGATTGGAGAGTGCCAGACTGCCCACCAAGTCTGGGAAGATGAATGGGGAAAAAAAGTTTTCCTTGTAAATGAACCCAGTAACTTGGCAGAAAAGTTTCCCTTCTGATTTGCCTGCAGTGTCTCTGCCTTGGAAGCAGCAGAAACCGCTTTGTATTAATTTGAATTTGGTTACGCTGGGAGCAGGAATAGCTGCATTTGGTGGTTTTATTTATGGCAGAGAAATAACTGGAAGCCTTAGAACAGATCTCCACTGTGCTCAGAGCTGTATGTCTACCTGGGATTTTTTTGCTCCAAATTCAGTAGACTTTAGAGTGTCTGGTTATGTTAACATAACTGCTGAACTTGGCTTAATGCAGGAATCCTGGTTTGGAAATGTACATCTGAGCTGGTGGCGCTGGGGAGATGTAGCCCCAGTCTGCACTCTACAGCGACGCAGGTTATCTGCAGCTAATTTGGTCATTGTGTTTAATCTAATTGCTCTGTGCTGTGAGTGAGATTGCTTTGAGCCTTTGTCTCAGAAGAGCCGTGCATTTTTCCTTTGCAGGGAAGGAAGGTAGGAGAGGTGGGATCTCTGCCTGTGACAGTGCCTGACTTGTTCTTCCTAGACAAACCAGGGTGGTTACCCTACCAAACAGTGGACTTCTGGCAGTGGGAAGCAGACGTTGACTGGTGTGTCTGTCCTAAGAAGCACCTTGTGGAGCAGAGATTGCCCAGGCTGGCAATCTTGGTATGGTTCAGTACAGGTGTACCTGCTTGTGTCTGGTGGCAGGGATGGGTCCTCCACTGCATCCTGGAGAGGAAAAAAGCACTCAGAGGCTGGTCTAGAGCTGCACTGCAGCCCCAAGGGCACTGCTTCATACCCGTGTGTGCTGCTGTGCCAGGGGCCAGGCCTCGGATGGCCCTGACTGTCCCATGTTTCTCAGATGCTGCTTGTGAGCTTGGTCTTGCTCAGGCCGCTGAGTCTTTCTTGTATTGCTCTTTTCAGCTCCTTCTCGAGTGGGACCCCTTTCAGCAGGTGTAATGATCCTGCGGTGAAGTCTTTTGGGATGAGCTGAACTCATCTGAATCTGCCAGACCTCATGAATTTCATCACAGCACTGCCATTATCTGGACAGCTGGGATCTGCTGACCTGCTGTAACTGCAGCAGCTAATCTATTGTGGGGAAAAAGACCACAGATGTGCCCTTGAAACTTGACAGACAGCAATAGGTTTTAATAAAAGTCTGCCCTTGCTGTGGACTCTTGATTACCAGGTGGCCTGCCACTCTGTCATGTACTCAGCATGTAGCTGCTGTGTGGGGCCTTGCACGTAGGGAAGGGAAATATTTTGGAGAGCTTATAGGTGTCTAGTGGAATGTGGTATCGGGCAAATGTCTGGCCAGCTTTCATTGTCTTTATTGTTCCGGCTTGAGACAGAGACTAAGGTGGCTCATCCTGCCTAAGATGGGAGAAATGAAGTGCTCTGTTCTGTTATTAAAGTTGTCCTGGAAAATTGAAGTGATACCGCATTTTCTAAAGATGATCACTTCTGGACACAGTGTGCAAAAGAATTAAAACCTCAGCCAGTTAAATTAAAAGACAAGCCACTAATTATTCGGTAGTGTTCTAAATAATGAAGGTCAGTTGTGAGAAAGTCAAGACCACTTGTAGTAAAGCTTCGGCTGCATTGTGGTAGAAGAAATGCCCCATATCTCAAAACCAAGTGTTTGCTGGTTTTTTTTGTTGGGTTTTTTTTTGGGTTTTTTGTTGTTTTTATGTTACAGTTATGTGTGTTTGATGGCAGAAGACAAGCTGGTTTGTCTTTGTGCCTCAGTTTTCTATCTATGGCAAGAGGCCATGACCCAGCCTTAAAGTATGCTGGGATTCCCAGCGAAGAGCAGTGTTTAGGAACAGAACAGGGAGCTTCTTGGCTGTGTGTGTATCTTCATATGAGCTCAGTATTTGTAAAAGCACTCAAGCTTGGTTAGTCTGGTCCTATTTAGGGACTGAATTGTACCCTTGGGAGAGGACTGCTGCTCAGGTCCTGCAGGACCAGTATTGGTCCCCATGGCCTCGCACATCAGGAGACCTCTTCGTACAGGTACCGCTACTGTGACAGTCTCAGCAGGGTCAGAGGCTCACTGGGAGCCCCTGGAGGTATGTGCCAGCCAGAAGCTGGTTTTGAGCATACAGTAGCCCAGCAGATACTTACCTATAAAGATGGTGCAGGGTTGTGGGAAGGAGGAGAGTGGTTTAAGGAGGGGTGTATCGCATCAGTGGAGCAGGAGCCAGGTTACTTGGCCTGAGACTTCATGCTGCAGGGAGCCCTGCTGTTAGGTGGCTGTGGAAGACATCACCATATGGGTCAGAATAGGGAATACTCCGTCTGTGCCTCTCGATAGCCATGCAAATTTAATACAAGTGCTGATCATTCCTAGCCTAAAGAGCTAGGATTTGGGGTTTTGGTTTGAAAATCTGCCGTGTCCCTTAGAGTTCCAGTGCTTCCAAATCAAAACCTTGCTCGTTCAAACTAAACCTTCAAATTGTTGATCCTAAGCTGCTACAAATCCCACCTCTGTTGATGGGGAGCTGGCTTGGCTCTGGGAGATTTGGCCTTAGTTTTGGATTCTATTCACGCGTGTGCAGTATTAACAGCTTGAATCGATGGAATAGCTGAGGAGCAGAGGTTACCATTTCAGCTGTCTTGCAAATCTTATATCCAAAGCATGTAATGTGGTGCTACAGCAGCATTTGTGCTGCTTGTTTTTTGTTTGTGGTTGGTTTGGTTTTTTTTTGTAACCTGGAAAATATAACCTACTTCACAAAATGTTACCAACAAAACAAGTGCTCAGAAAATTGGCCTATAAATATCACCTACTGAATGTGACAAGGGATCCACAGATGCTGTCTACGATATGAGCCCTTTTCCTGTCTAAGATGGGACTTGAGCTTGCTGCAGGTGAGCTGCTGGAGCCATTTAAAGGGAAGCCACGGCTGGCAATAAAACAGGAGCAGTCTGTACAGTGGGAGCACAGTCTCCGGAGACTCGTGGCCTGGCTGTGCCTTGCCATGGGCCTTTTGGTTGTAAATATCACCACTCCTGCCCACACACAACCACCACCATAAATTTTGGAACTGAAGGGATGCGTGGCCCAGGTGTGTGCTGGAGATGAAGGGATTGTTGAGGGGATACGTGCAGGGGCGCGGATCTGCAGAATGAAGAGGGGAGGGGATGCTTGGACAGAAGGAACAAAAAGGTCTGGAAGAATGAGCAGAGTGGGCGAGTTGTCAAAGGGGGGATCCAAACCCTGAGATTTCCACAGATTAATAAGGATTGTTTGCACTGTACCTCAAGGGATGGCTTTAAACTCCTTGGGGGCAGTCAGAATAGACAACTGGAACAATTCCTTTTGGCGGTGAAAATCCGCAGATCAGGCAACCTGTCCTAGATGGACGTCCAGAAAAAGCAGTGCAATGTGGGGACAGCAATGTGCCCAGGTTACCAGCAGAGTCCTGAGTCCCTTACTCCCGTTGTGCGAGGCAACCGTTTGAATTCACCTCTGTAGCACTGAATGCTTTCTGAACTCTGGCAAAGAATAATAATACTGAAATCTATTTTGCTATTTAAAAAGAGTATGGCAGTTTTGCTTCTGAGGGTGTTCAAGCATTCATTTTCTGAAGATACAAGGCGCCTGTCTGTTTAAAAACAGAATGAACCCCCCATTTTCTTCTTTTTTAAGTGGAAACCAAATAGGACTGCAGTACAAATCCAGCAGCACTTCACAGTAAGAAAGGGCAGCTCAGTGTGAGGTGCTGAATAATGCTAGAACAGCAAATAAACGAGCTGACAACAGTAAGCCCAGAGAACGCATCACATGTTGGACTCCGTCATACTGGAGGAGGACTCATTATGTGGGGAAATGTGCAAAAAGGTATTTGTGCATATTTCAGGAGTGCTGCTTGGTAAATGGTTTTTGAACCAGGTCTGCCTCACTACTGGAGCTGTAGGGAACTCGGCACAGTGATGGAGGGACTCTGACTGAATGTTTGACAAAGCCATTTTTAACTGTGTTTTGTGCTTTTAGCGTATGTGAAAAGTGCTAACTTTGCAAAGAAAAATGTAGTGCTTAATTAAAAAAGAGGAGAGGAACTCCCCAGACATAACTAGAAATAAATGCCCTCAAAATGTAGGGTTTTGGTAAAAATGTTTAAATTTGAAAGGATACCAAAATCCCCCTTGAATTTTATAGTTCTTGTGCCTTAAGGTCGTCTTCTCCTGAGGTCTGCAGTGCTCTCCCTCGGGAGAGCCTTGGGAGTTGGACTGTGTCCATGTTGCACTGTACATGATTTCACCTCCTTCCATCCGTTATCATATTTTCCACCAACATTGCATAGGGCTAATCTCACTATGACACTTAAGAATTACGCTTTATGAAGAGACCAGCATTTTTAAAGTCAGTCACCCCTTTTACCACAATGCTTACGTCAAGTATTACCAACAGCTGTTTTTCCACACAGATACCTGAAGTTTGAGTGAGGAACACGTATCCTTTGAAATCCAGTCCTCATTGAAGAGTATAAAATTTACTGTTGATGCTGATGGCAAGATGATTTTCGCATTGCTTGTCTGAAAATATGCTACAAAAAGAAATTACTGCTTTCTCAAAGAACCTGATACAAAACTCACAGAGATTACTGGAATGATTTTTGTCTCCTAATGAGCTGTACTTCGGGCCTTTATTAGGTTGAGGCTGAATGAAACATTGCTGAGTCTGCTTCTCACTTGAAACTCTTTCTTGAAATACAATAGAAAGTTCTCCACATTTCTATTTGTTAAGAAGATGGACCCAACCCAGGCTACTTCCTTAAATTTATCATTGGCAACATGTGCTAAGTTCTTGGTAGAAGTTCTAAATTACCTTTGATTATGGTAAGATTTTTTTTCAGCTTTAATTAAATATAGATGGAAGTTCTTCCTTAGTAATTATGCCTTAGGAGAATTATTTTAGAGTGGATTCATTTTATAAGCAATGTTTCTAAGGGAATCAGTCTTGGCAGAGACAGGAGTGATGGGAGCAAAGTGGGACAAAAAGTAATTTTATCACTTGTTAATAAAAAGTTTTGTCTAATTTGCAGAGTTAAACTTACTGTGTTCTTATCTGCTGCTGAATTAAGCATTGCTGAATGAAATACTCACACAAAGCACTTCAGTTTTGAGGAGCTTCTAAGTAAGTTCTGATGCGCAAAACACCCCTATTTGGATTTGCTCTTTTTATTGTGATTGTGGGCCAGGCTTTGTGTCCTGGGCTCTGTGGATACCAGTTAGACTCCTCCTTCCAGGAGCGTGCAGTGTTCAGGGAAAAAACCAAAACAAACCAAAGATGCACCTTCACTATTGAGGTTTTTTGGCAGAGTTCTGGGTAGTCATAGCTGGATTGCAATGAGTGTCCATGTGAAATCAGGCTAAACACTTTTATCCTCCCCTATAGTGTGCATAACCCAAAGGCAGTGCTGTCATCTTTCCTGGAGTGGAAGGTGAAACAGAAGTACAGGGAAACAAGATGGATTAAGCTTTGACAGGAACGTTTGTAGCAAAATAGAGAATTGAGGCAATTTCTCAGGAGTATGTAGTTTTTGACTTAAAGCAGGACTGGCTTGTCTTTCTGTTTTTTCCGTGTGTCTTTCATTCTTTTCTCTTTTTTTTTTTTTACTGTCTTCTGCAAATGTTTGTGTGTTGTACCTATTTTAGTAATCCAACAGGAGATTGTTTTTTCCTTTAAGTCTACTCTGATCAGTTACAGCTGTGTTAAATAAGGCTGCTTCCACTTGGCCTCATCATTGTATACTAACTTGGGAGAGAACAGTGTTCATCTTCATGGTTAAGAGCAATTAGTGACTCTACACAGCTCCCTAAAAAACATGTAGTAAATGTAATTGTCCTCATTATGTTGATTACAAAGCTAAAGGTATATCAAAGCTTTCTAGTTGAGGTAATGAGGCCTTAGTATCACTCTGTGCAGTGATGTGCTGAAGTAAGAGTTAACCTTGTAAGAGAAGTTTCTTGCTATCAGTGGGAGCTGGGAATGCTTCTCAAACTTACCTTGTCTTATGTTGACGTTCCGTTGACTTTACTCTTGTTGCAATGCTGCTGAATTGTCCAAGGTTGTGAAAAAGAGAAGTCAAAAGAGCCTGTTTACTTATCCTGTGCTGGAGTCTTGGTCTTTCCTGGCCTCAAAAAATTTTATTCAAGTATACTGTTTTTGCGAGACCAAACTGTAAATTTAAATTGCTGTCTTCTGCTGATGTGCAACTGGGTTCAAGTCCCATAATAGCGTGGAGGATGATGGCTGAAGTAGTAATCCTACAACAGGGAAACCTGTCAAGTGTAACTGTCAGGTATAAATATCCAGCAATGGCTCTGCAATGCAAAAGCGCTGGTGTTTCTTGTTTAGAAATATTTCATTTAGTACTTAATATCAGTCTGCTCAACTGAGACATGTTGAGGCATCTCAACATTCAACTGAGATGTGTAAGATTTAGCTGGCTGCAGGCTGGATGTGGAGTCTGCTGCAGACACTGTGCCCACAGACACACGAGAGCCCCCTTTGGAGCTGCTTGTCCTTCTGCATTGAGTGTAACGGGAGCCTGCGATGAGTTCAGACTGGACAATGAGCATTTAGAGAACAAAAATGATCTCAGATGAATTCTCTTTTAAGTAACAAGTAGCGTCTACTGTGGAAAATGGGTAGTGACTTCTACACTTCAAATGACCTAAGATCTCTTAGAGATTATATCCACACAGATCTTCCCTGAGCTGCTGACACAAGCCTTGGAGATAGACTGTTGCCAGTGATTCTGTTAACCCTGGATTTTTGCATGCTCTTTTGTTTGTTCCCGAATTTAAAGGTTAGGGGAGACTTCTTTCTTAAAATCTGCAGGTATGGTTTCCCTCAGGTAGATAGCATTTGTCTGTGCAGCAGTTTGATCTGGAAACTGAGGATAATGTTTTCATACTTGCACAAAAAGCTCATGAACACTTAAAAGCCTGTGCAGTCTGCAGACCTATTCTTGCCATATCTCTCTTGACAGGTGAGATGTACTTCCTTTTGGACCAGCTGTTTCAAAGGATTTTATTCATGTAGTGGATAGCTGAGGAAAATCAACTGCTTGAAAGACGGGAAGAGTTTGACTTCACTCTTTGATCAGGAAGAGAAAGGGCCATTCAATCACTGTCATATCTGGATCCTTGGAGATCTTTCTGTAAGGGAGTCCAACTTAAATCACCCACTCAAATGTGAGTTGGAAGGGGGGGGGGGGGTCATCAAAGATCTACCACCTTACTGAGGTTTTCTGTTCCTACACTCATTATTGAGGCTGACAGCAGTCCAGAAGCAGGCTATACATCTTCAGGCTAGGGATGGTACTTTTCCAGCGTCCCGTAACACTGCCATGTAAAGGTAAATATTTTAAACATTTGAAATAGAGTTGGCACTTGTTATGAATTAGCAGTTCTGCTCATTTTTTAAAAGCAGATCCATGCTTGAGATGACCTGCGATGGTCTTGCTTGATATTGAATCAAAAAATCCTCTCTGCTGAAAAACTGGAGCTGTCATAAACCTTATCACAAGTGTCAAAGACTTAAAAAAAAAAAAGCACACAAACTTGCTGTGCTAACCCTACTGTTTACTCTGTTAGTACATGGCCACAGGTAAGGTAATTTTTTAATGCAGCACTAATCAGAGACTTGAAATACTCCACGTATTTAAAAGAAATATATAATTGGTATTTGAAGCATACAACTGTATACTTTTATAAAAAAAAATAACATCAATGACAGGTATCTAAATGATACCTGGTTTTTTTTTTGTTATTATTATTTAAAAAAAGCCTTCACTGCCTGAAATAAAAATACTGTGTCTGCTAGTCAGGAATTATGTGGTAAATTAAGCCTGGGACTGGGTCAAAAACCATCATGCTGCACTGGTAAATATTTCAAATTCAGTTATTCTATTTCTACAAATCATAATCAGAGGCATCTGTACTAGCATAGCATAGGTTCATAGGTATATTGCAATGAGATATACAAGTTAAAATTTACCCTTATGCTGAGTTGCAATGACATCATGACATCCCCAGGGAGTTTCTTGCTTTAGCTATATTGATTTTTAAACATAATTGTAATGAAATATGAAGAGACCTTGGAGTTGTGTTTATGTAGCCAAGGGTATGGAGACATACCACAGGACACGCCTGTCCGATCAAAAGAACTCAGACTTTAATTATTTTATATAAATCACATGGTAGAGCATCTGCAGGCAAAGGACGCGTGGACACTTGGTGAATGAATTGCAAAGTATCTGAAAGAGCTGGTCTGCTCAAATTGTGGAAAAGGTGGATAGAGATCACCTTGGGGAAGGCACATGATAACTGTTTTACCTCTAAGTACTTAATGGGCCAACTGAGTACTCCGGTCTCCAGTGTTGCTCTGACTGCTTGTTCCAAAGCACAGAGAGAAGTACCATGGAAGAGCTTTCAGCAGTTGCAGGGGAACCATTTTAAGCAGAGCAGTATCTTTTTTCCCTGCCTGTCAACCTCAATTTGCTCTGAGTGCTTGGAAGAGCAAATTAAATTCACTGTTGCTAAATTCTCCTTCTGTAGCAGGGGTCAGGAGGGGTTTGGGGACTTCATATTCATGTTTGTTTTAATTGCCAAAATGTCTTCTGTACAAATCTATTTGTGGGAGGTGAGGAAAAGGTGAACGAGGTGGTGATACTGATGTGAATCGAGGTTCACAATGTTGTAGCTCTTACTGTCACAACTGAAAGCTTAGTGAAAAGCTGATCAGAACCGATGGACCATTTTGACTCAAAGAATTTTTTGAACCTTCAGATATATTTTTTTTTTTTCAGATATAATGGAAGACTAGTACCTTTTCCCTCCTCCTAGCAAAAGACAATTATGGCAAAACCAGACACCTTTACACTATAATTACAAATGTAGGCCTTTTCAGCTGAGTACTGAAAACTGTCAGTTTTCCATGCTCCTCTCTGACCAGGAATAGCACTATTAGACCACCAATATTGAGCTCTGAGTAACTGCTTTTCTTAAGAGATTCTTTTTGAGTGTGCAGAAAATGTCTTGGAAAAGGAGGAATTGTTTGGGGAAATTGTAACTGTCTTCTTTCAAGGTAGCATCAAAACAAGAAAGTCTACATTTGTCATTTCCTATTGAAATAACTTGCTTAAGTTGCTAATGGGATTTGTTTTCAAATATGTTTTAACAGACTTCTCTAAAGCCTCTGCTTCTGACTTAAATACTCCTCCAAAGCCTTGTTTGCTGGTGTGACAGTAAGCTGACAGGCCAGGAGGAAACAAAGGGTTTATCTGGTGTGGATTACAAGAGGGGCGTTTTATGGCATACATTGTTGGTGGTGAGGAGGAAATATATCCTTGAACACACTTCATATTTTCATTGATTGGTTTTGTTGGTCTCGGAGGCAGGTAGCAACATAAAAGAATTGCTGCATATTAAAATGCCTGTAGCAGTATTGCACTTTGCAGCAGTACTGAGGCACAGCTTTTGCTTTGTAGACTGGATTAGGGTATCTCTATTGCAAACTACATTATACCAAGAAAATGTTTACCAGGTGGAGAAATGCTGGGGGAGAATGCTTTTCCACTCTGGTTTAGAAATTTGTAGCTGCAATTTAATTTTTCAGAAGCAAAGACTTAGAAGCACAGAAGGAAATATCTCAAAGCTGTGTGACTTTCAGGAGGAATGAGCCCTGTGCAAACCTAGTTCTTTCCAGGAATTAATGAAGTAGGTAGCCAGGGTCACTGAAGATTTCTGAAGCGTGAACTGTGCAAATGTGGCTTCTGTGATACTGAAAAGTTCAGGTGACCACTCTAACACTTGCTTTCTTCAAGAAAAAAATAAGGGGAAAACAAAGCAAACAGCCCTGTTTACCTCAAATGAGGCAATAGTGCGAACTTCAGTTTGCAAGGTGCTCTCTTCTTGGAATATAGGGTCTGAATTCATACCAGCTAGCAGCAGTATCTTTTTGGTGACACTAATATAAAAAAAGGAGTTCCGCTAGAGCTCTTGAGATTCCAGGGGCTTGACCAGCAGAGTTGAGGGGGGGAAGGGGTAATGTGTCTGTCATAGAAGCAATTGAATCAAAGTTCTTTATATTCAGAATATCCAGCCTGAAACATATATCGGTTTTGATGAAAATATCAGACCCAGTGTATTTGTTATCAGAGGCAAGCTGTAGCATATCACCCTCTTAGTGAGACCCTGTTAGCTAGATCTCAGTGTATCCATATTTTCTTTCCAGTTGTCTTTGACTTTCCCTGTTCTTTTTTTTTATTCTCAACTGACAGTTCTGTCCACCAATTCTGTAATTACTGTCTATCATTTTAAGTGATGGGCTAAGGGCCGATATCTAAGGTCAGGGCCATGAACATCTGACTTCCCTTGAGAGTAGAACTGGTTGAGTAGGAAGAATATTGATTCGCCGAGTAGATCAACCAAAAAGAAGGAAACTTTTCAAATGCTTTTGACCTAACAGCATCCAACCATCTCTACTTGAGGCAAGTTAATGAAGGGGTAAATCATATTTTGTACGAATCATGCCTCAAAATACAAAATGAGGGACTTTGAAAAAGCAGCCCAGAGGCTAGCTGCAGACAGCTGAATGTGTGTCTTAGCCAGGGGTTAGACTAGATTTATAGAAAATGCAGAAGCGAGTGAATTTGATCCCTAATTCTGAGTGGAAACTGATTCATCTCTCTGGCTGCTTTAGTAGATCTGCATCTTAAATAGGAGCATAGAAGTGAAAGCAGAATTCACTGTTTTACCTAAGACTGTACCATCTAATTCACATAAAGGGAGAATCTGTAACTTATTCTTCCCTCAAATGGCATCTTTTAATTTAGAAAAAAAAATGTCCCAGTTCATTTCAGGTTCTTCCTTTCCACTGTATGTGTAACCCTGATCAACTATGATTTTCATCATTGGGTAATAGCATCAATTCTAGGGCATTAAAAACTTCCCAGGCTCCTCAAAGAACATTGTTGATGATGAAAAATGCACCCTCTCCTGCCCCCTAAAAAAACCAAACCCAAAGATGGTTCCGTCACGCCACTCATGACTAGCATTTAAGAAGGTCCTAAATGAGTTCAAGTGCCCATGTCTCAGCTGGTGGAAATCCCAGTCTAGAGTCTGCTGGTGTTTGATTATCTGAAACCTTTGAGTCGTGTGTTTGTGTCCCTGGTCTAAATGAATGATGTGGAAATGTCAAAGCAGCTTTTTGTATGATGAACAGTAATAGAGAAGCAAAATTGTGATCCAAAAAGACCTTTAGATGTCTTGGCTGGATTTAACTTTCTTGGCAAATCTTAGCTACAAATAACAGAAACAGCCTGCTGTGCAGAAGGAAAGAAGTGCCATGCAAGAAATGTCCTAATCTTCTGGGTTATCCACTCTGATACTTTTATCCTTGAACATGAATAATTTATGCTCAGGAAGTTGGTTTCACTGTGACAGAGAAGCATTTGTTGAGAAAGCTCAGTATTGGTCCTTTCAGAGGTATCGGAGTGCTTCCTGTTGCCATTTTAGAGAAGAAATACATGGAAAATGGAGAATAGCTCAGGCTTGTTTTGTAAGGGAGTCTAACAGAAATGCTCCTACCTTCTTTGATACTTTTTTTTTTTTTTCCAAACTCTGTTAGGAAGCTCATGGACTGCTGCTGACTAGCAGAATGTTATTGCTGTCCAGGCTTAACCATTTCAAGATAGATGAGCAAAAAAGTGTTAGTTTGGAAGGGTTAGAAATAAACATAGATTTTTTTTTTGTTGTTCTTTGTGTACACTGAGTGATCTTTATCATTTCCAGTTTTATCTCTTAGTACCTCTTTATCTCATGTGGTCTCTCCTTTCTTCCTTGCATTTGTAGAACACCAACTTTTTAATGAGCTAGTGTGGAGCAGACAAAGGGGGTCCAAGGCCAAACCATAGTCTTCAGCTTGGGTGGAAAAGGGAATAATTAAATTCCGAAAAGGCAATGTAGTCAGGTGCACTAGAAGAAAGGGGGAAAGGATAATGAATGAAGTGAGGTCAGTCTTGATAAACCTCTCCAGGAGAGGTTTCTGGCAGTCAAAGCCACTTGCCAATGTGACGCGGTGTGGCTGTGCTTTTACGTGCCACTGACTGAGGGGTATGTTCAAAACATTCTGAGCAAGGTGACATCCAATTTTCTTCGGCTGCTCAGGCTGGAAGTTGGATGGAGAGAAAGTGTGCCCTTACCTTAAGAGGCAGTGTAGAAAATGCTAGTTTTCTGCCTCATAGAGGCAAACCAATTAGAGGGGTTTGTGATTTATTTCACTCATGCTCCTGAAGGATGAGAGTGCAATATAAATATTTTAACACTTTGAATGGCTCCTGCTATATCATTGGGCAGTACAAGAAGAAGCTAAAACATGATGAGGATGAGATTTTTTTGGCAGCTGTGTGTGTAGGGGAAAACAGACGCGGGCTGTGACACTAAAAGCTGCTGCAGGTAACATTTCCCAAATTATATCAGATTTTTGGGGTCAATCAATAGTTTGAGGGCTAATAGTTCAGAGGGACCTAGATTGGCTGGAGGATGGGACAACAGTGAACTGATGGAACTGAGTGAAAGTAAATATGAAGTCTGAGCCTGGAGTAAACCCCTGGAGTAATATGGGCTGGGGACAGACTGGCTGGGGAGCGGGTTGGCTGAGAAGGACCTGGGAGTCTTGGTAGACAGTGAGCTGAACATAAGGCAGCCATATGTCCTGGTAATGAGGATGGCTAACAGCATCCTGGGCTGTATGAACAGGAGCACAGTCAGCAGACCCAGGGAAGTGGGTACCCTCCTCTATTCAGAAATTGGATACTGAGGTTGGATAGGATTTTCAGAGGGGAAATGCTAGAGGAAAAGTTCGTAAGTGATATGTTTTTAAACATCCAGCCTTGACTGGT
Source organism: Tringa tobata (assembly GCA_033628505.1). NCBI lineage: Eukaryota > Metazoa > Chordata > Aves > Charadriiformes > Scolopacidae > Tringa > Tringa tobata. Next base: position 4,196,026 of record JAHREE010000098.1, read on the forward strand.
GTGAAGGGCCACTTCCATTATCTTGGCTGAAGAGCTTTGGTAGAGGAAATAGAGATGATGGAGTTCAAGACTGGGTGCAGCTGGAGAAGGTCACCCTAGGTCCTCAGAATGCCAAGGATAATTCGCTGACTGGGCTGCAAGACCCATCAAGAGAAAGAGGAGGAGCTGCTATAGAAGGGATCAGGCACGTTAATTAAGAGAATCACTGGCTGGTAACTGGCCGGGATAGATACCTGGCAGTGTGACTGTACATAGCTGTGACCCCTCTGCATCTGTATACTCAGAGATGGGCCTCTACAGTACCCATACTGGAGACAGTTATGTGAATTTTTTGTCAAAAGCAGGAGTTTCAACAGAAATCTGAATTCCAGTGCAAAGTCACTCCTAATTGACTGAAGTGTGTGTAGGGAGCCTGCACAGGGAGTCAAAGGTGCCCTTGAGCAAAGCTGGCACCTCGCTGTCTGTTCTGGCAGTGTTAGGACCACACACGAGAACCGAGCCAGCCTGAGGGTACGGTGAGGCTGAGGATGTATCTGGCTTGGGGGAGGTGGGTTCAACTCCAAATCTATCACCTGCCTCCACTCCTTCATGAGGAGCAGTGGCCCATCTGTGAGCATACATGACAGTGACACAGTCAAGGTTTTGCCTGTGGTTCTAGACATCAGGTTCGGGACTGCTGTAATCCAAACTTCCCCTGCCTGCCCTTAGATGAAAGATATGAGGAGATTTTTGTTCTAAAATTAAATAGTTTTTTTTTTTTTCCACCAAGAGTACAGCACAAAGGAAGAAGAAGAGTTCCTTTTTCAGTCTCCCTTAAAGGATGCCAAACATGGACTGAGTTTCTGCAGCATTGCCACTCTGTCTTCTTGTTATCCTCCCCATCAATATCTGATGTGCAAATGTGGAAAATGGGGCTTGGGTTTGTAATAACTGTTTGCTGGCTTTTTTTTTTTTTTTTTCTCATCCCTTCTCTGTGAGAAGAGAAAACACGTTGGGTATTTTTGGGTGCAGGATTTTTGAGGGGATGGAAATTAGGGGTTTTGCGGGCAGGAGATGGCTGTTGGTTTTTTTTCTTTTGCAGAGCTGCACCCTAAAGCGGAGTAGGTCAGATACCTCCTGGTCATACATGTCACAGAGGTGCCTGAGCAAATGAACAATGAGCTGTACATACTGAATAGGGCAAAGAAAATCAGCTAAAGCTTCTTCTTGGGACTGCCCGTGTTGGTTTGAGGGTTATCTGGACTCTGATGCCAATATCTGATCCTCACAATGTCTTTGGGCAGCAGAGGAAGGATGCTTAGAAGAGAGAACCTACTTGATTAGGCTTGTCTCCATATCTCTCTTCCTAAGGAAGTGGAGAGGTTTAAGGGAGATTCCCAACTGCTGAAAAATTAGCTGGATTAAGATATGCTAGGGTTCACAACCGACCAAAGGACCACTTTCTAATCAGTCATTTTGGACTTACTGGCATGAAAAAGATCAGGTTGTAGGTAAATCTGTAGGGTAGCTTGTGTCGTGACTAGAATTAGGTACCATTCATCTCTGTAGATCCAAAGAAGGATGATGTAACAATGCAGTTTGCATCATCATTTGCTGTCAGCATGAGTGTTAAAAATGAAACTAGTCAAACCCTTATAGCATAGGTCTTAAAATATTTTATCTGTAACAACAAAGAGCAAATGTGGAAGGACTAGCAATAAGCAAGAAATTAAATTTCCGAAAAGGATCTAGTAATTTGTTGGCATCGATATGTTACAGACACAACTTTGGTAAGAGCAGGTCTGTCTGGCTCTCGAGGTGTGCCTACTGCAGTGCCAAACAGAGCTGCCTGGAACTAATGTGCCCTTTGCAGCATGATACTGAAATTTCACTAATTATTTCCACTTCTTGGAAGGGCTAATGAGCTCAAGAGTAGATTCATGCAGAAGGACTACCTACCTTTCAGGGTCTCAGTTACCTTCTTTTCAACTGAGGCCCTGTGGACGTATTGGCTAACTCAGGTGGAGTGGGTTCAAATACCTCTGTATCATTGCACATTGCCCTTAGGAGTTGTCAGCTTTCAGGAAAAGAACAAACAACGTGTAATTAGCTTCATTTTTTTACAGACTCTGATTTCACTGGCTGCTGTTGTAAGGGAGCTAAACAGAATAATCTCTTGAATCTTGCCTTTTTAAGTTCAGGACAGACAGCTACCTGCATCTTTAGTGGGAGATGTTTTGTCCCTGCCAATTGTTTCCCATCTGGAAAGAGTATGCAGCAAACAGTTACCTTTGCTCATATTGTGTACTACTGGGTATTTTATTTTAAATTTATTTTTTTGTGGTAACGGTCTGTTTCTGCATAAAGGTGTATGATTTCCTGGGAAAATTAAAAACCCTATTGCCCATTTAGTAGTTAAATGAAACATGTTTAACAGTGTGGCTAAGTAAGCATTGGAACAAGTTATCTAAGGGATATGCTAAATTCACTGTCTCTTGAAGCCTTCATCAAGATTGGTACTTCTCTACAAAAGATTTTCCAGCCCAAAGGAGCTGTTGGGTTTAATGTGAGAGTCTGAAGGATGTTCTTTGATCTGCATTAGAGAAAAAGGCAGATACCACCATTACAATAACCTTGAAGGCTGTGGGTCTGATTAAATTGCAATTGTTCAGTAGACAGTGAGAATCTCAGTGGTCTCCTGTGTGTCCAGTGCTGGTACAACTGAGAGCTTGACTAAGGGACTATGGAGGTTTCTGAGACAATCAGCTCTTATCTAAAAAATGAAATAATGTTAGAAAAGATCTAAAAGTTTTACATGTGTTTTTGAAATTCCTTTTGCTCTTGTGCTTCTTGAATGTAAAATGCTACTCTTTTCCTTCTCCATCTTTGCTATGGTGGTCTGTTCCTCCTGGATGACCCTTCCCTGAGTCTACTTCCCTTGCTGTTGACATCATTACCACGTCATGGTGTTGGGTTTTGACAACACGTCTTATTGTGGAGGCAGAAAGATATGACCTTGGGAAGGATGCAGTAGGTTAGAGAAAGAAATATGGGGAGGGGGGGATGATAAAGAAGTGTAATAAAATATGAAGCTTCAAAACAATGTTTTCTGCCTTCAGATTTTGTGTGTACTTGAACCAGATGTTTAGTGATTTTTATTTTTATTTTCTGTTAACTTTGGGCTTCAGATAGTGATTCTGAAAGGGACTTGTTGGAGCCAAGTTGATGGTCTTTGAGCTCTAGAGCTGATGAACAGTGAACGGTTGCTTCATTCTCTATTACCTTAATTTTAATCCATTAAAACCTTACCTCATGTTTTAAATGACAGCAGAAAAAAAAAAAGTTCTTCAGGCTGATGTTTCCTGTAACTTCTAATTGGAAATATTAACCAGAAGGTGAAAATGTTATGTTGCACAAAACAAAAAATATGAAAAACCTATTTCTTATGTATAGTGTAATTAAAACAAGTATAGATATGAAAACAGTGAAGAGCCCAGAGCTTTGGAAAAGATATGACAATTTAAAACTTTTAAATTTCTCTTCTTAAAAAATACAGAGTTGTAGAAAAAGCAGAACTGGAAGAGATCAGGAGAGATCATGTAGCTCTTCTCTGCCCTGTGGCAAGAACAACTCAACCTGAACTGTTTCTGACAGAAGTGCATCCAGCTGGTTCAAGATGTCCAGGCTACTGAGAATAGATGCTCCACAGAAAGTCTCAATAACCTATTCTCATGCTTCATAGCTGTTTCTGGAAGGATGTTTCTCTTAATATCTAGCTTGCATTTTCTTTGTAGATATTGCAGATTATGATTCCTGTTGTGCCCACTACAAACCCAGGGAACAGTTTGTTCCCTTTTTGAAACAGCCCTGCTCAAACCTCTTCTAGACAGGGTTAGGGTAATACATTAGAATGGTTTTAAATGTTCTAAACAGGTGGGTTTTGTTGAGTGTTGTTTTGGTTTTTTGTGGCTTTTTGTTTTGTTTGGGTGTTGTTTTTTTTTTAAGGTCTTAAATTCACAACCTTAAAAAGATGTAGTATGGGAGAGGAAAGAAAAACACTAAGAAATGACCTGGCTTTGTATGGCTCAAAAAAAGCCAAAAGTAGGGACCAGCCCTCCCGAGTCCAGATTTGATTCCTTGTTTGTTACACAGGTCTGTCTTTCTTGTCTGAAAGTACTGAGACATACACGAGGGACACTTGTCGTTGAAAGCAAGCTATTTTAGGGACAGTCCACTGGCCAGGTTTGAATCCAGGCGCTGGTGGTTTTATGTGAGCCAGATTGCATGAGATTTGAGCAGACACTCTTTCCTGCCTCCTTCTGATAGATGGGCTGTGGAAAGGAAGGAGGCATGTAGCTTATATATGGTGAAGAGAAGTACTGAAAAGAGACGCTGCTAAAAACCTAAAAGCTGTCTCTGAAATCCCATCATTTTTTATTGCATAATTAAGCACTATTGCTGACACATCGTCCCTTATGATTCCCTTTAAGTTGGAGCATCTGGCCGGGTGTTGCACAAGAGCCCAGTTTTCTTCTCCCTATACAACGGCGTTTTGATTAATTAATCATTGCTTCTGTTTGAATAATACATTAAAGATGCACTTGAATGTTCTAGGAAAAAAGTAAAATAAAAAAAAAAAATCCGCACACAAAAGGAAATACTGCTCTGGCTTTTGAAAGGACATGCTCTTCAAATACCATGACAGTTGTAGAGGTAAATGTGTTACTGGTCAGCCTGTGTTTCTCTTCCTGCTTGTTTATTTTCTGTACATTTGACTTGGTGACAGTCACTTGCATCAGCAGGCTGTTAAGTAACAAAATATATGAACCTCAATGCAATAATATTAAAGAATGGTACAGCTGTGAATCATTTTGAATCAGTTTTGCTCTATTAAAAAAAAAAAGAAGGAATTATGAAACTTGCATGTTGTTGGCTGCTGTCCATGATTATTTGTGGCTTTACAAGACCTGCTTCAGGCTGATATGACCACAACAAGTTGGGTAGTTGTCCTCCTAGAAATCCTGCTATAGCTTCAAAAGTGCAGGGTTTGTGTTTGCTCAGCACCGAACCTGCTGCTTGACAGCAGATATTGCTGGTCCCATGTTTGTGCAGGGACCTTAATTCTGCCCTGTTGGATATCCTCCACAGTCTGGAAGCAATGAGACAAAGCTTCTGAAAGTGCAGAGCAAAACTGCTTTGTATCCAAAGGCCAGGCTTTTTTGCTCTTTTCCCAGTATCTAACCATGGTCAGGATTTTCCAAGGAGGACATCACCCAGCAGTTGCTGTCATACTGCATGCAGTCTCTGATGCTGTGAGTGCTCAGTTCTTGAAAATCTGGAGGTTAACTCTTGGGCTGGGATGTTTCAGAAATGCTCAGGGTTTGCCTAAGTTTGCCTTCAGGTAATTTGAAGTTTCTGGAATTGCTCAGTGTTTTCTGTAGAAAGCCAGAGAAGCAGCGTGTTGATGTTGGATCTGGCTTGTTCTGTGTACCTGGTAGATATGACTTGCTGTAGCCCTGTGTTGTTTGAGAAACCTGGTCTGGTGGGAGGTGTCCCTGCCCATGGCAGCAGGGTTGGAACCAGATGATCTTTAAGGTCCCTTCCAATCTAAACTGTTCTGTGATTCTGTTCTTTTTAGAGAAGCCTTAATCCTTGAGGACTGAAGAGATATTGTGGTGCTGAAATCAGGGCTAGTGCCTGGGTAACTGATCACTGAAGAGCTGGGGTGTGGGAAGAGCTCACTCACAAAAGCCTGGCTGTGCAAAGCTTGAGGTGGCCTCTGTACCTAACCTTGAGAGACTTAAATGTTCCCTCGTCCTTAAGGGAAGCACCTTGGAGAAATGGGGACCCAGCACAAACCAAAAGCCACTGTCCCTGTGTGCCTGCTGAGTGGTGGCAGCAGCAAGATAGAGGATACGGCTCTGGGCCCCATTTGGATCTTCCTTCCTAGGTTGATTGAGCAGGAGAGCTTTCCAGTCTTTGCATAGACCCACTCCTGCTGTCAGATGTGACACGGCCAAAAATCCCTTCTCTGAAAGCCAATGACTGCTGTGATCTCACTAGATGGAGAGGAGGCACTGCTGGATTTTACCCACTGAGGCTCTTGCAAGAGCTTTCCTCCCTCTCTGCCCCCTTTAATCCATTTTCAAGCCTAGCAATGCCTCATGTTTACCCAGCAGGCCCACGTGAAAAGGTCAGTGTTATTTCTTTGACCTTTTTCAGCTCAGTAAACATTGGCAGCTGGAGGTCCTTGCTGTAGATATGTCAGTTGCAATGAAATGGTGTTGCAGGTAATGACATGCATACAGAGCAGCTCAGAACTTGGATGTTGTTTGCCCATCAACACAGTAGTCACCCCAAAATCTTAGCCACTGCAAAACCATCAAGACTGATTTGCTTTCAAAGAACTTGTTGGTTTGCTTTCCCTTTCCCCTTAGCATTTTTTTTTTCCTTTTTGAGTTAGTATCTTAAATATTCATAATCTTAAAATTCTAGGTGTACTGGTTACCACTAGTGTGTAGCTCTGGGTTTTATCCCTGATGTGTTAGTGCCAGTTCATATTTTTTCCTGACAATTAGTGTTTTCCTTGCTTAATTTCTTTCTTAACTTTTTCTCTGAACTGGCAGACCACGTCTGGCACCTGCATGGACTAATATTTTGGTGAGGGTGGAGGGGGAAGAGGAAAAAGAACAAGGTACCCACTGAGATTTAGATTGTGACCTTATAATTGTTATCAACCAGAACCAATTATTGAGACTGATGTCACTGCTATGGAAGTAACAGAGGCAATGTGAGCACCGTCAGTAGCACCTCCTTCAGTTTCAGAAGCTTGGTTCTAGCATCTCTGGTCCCTCTTTGGACCTTCTAAGACGGAAGTTAAACTGGTACCTATGTCTCTGATGTTGAGCTTAATCTGTGGCCATGTACTGCCATCAGCCACTGCTGCAAATCCTGTAGCCCCATCAGCAGGAATGCTTATGGGAACTGCTGAAAAGCAGGTTGTCATGTTGCATTCAAACTGCAAGTGCTTCTAGGTGGAGTGATAGCTACGCAATTCCCAGTAGACAAGCGATGTTTCTCTACCTATCCTGTGCAAAGCTGAGCCTCATTTACTACCATTGATTTTTGATGAACATGAGTATCTTTACTGACTGAATTATATCCAACGTTCAATCTGCAGAGTGTTTTTCATCTTCTGGAATGTAGTGAAAATTTGTTTTGATAAATTTTGATAAAATTTTGAAAAATTTTATCACTGGGTTAGTACCGTAAGAAATGTAGGAGTCAGCGTGTCTCTGGGTGAAACCCTCTGCTCTGTATCAAATGATCTCTTGCTAAACTTTCAAAAAGCGCAACAACCTTAAAAGTAATTTCTGGATAATGATAGGAAAACTCCTAGGTACTCTGTAAGTCCTTCTGTCCCTTGTTAATACCTCATTTTGATTGTTGCATTTTTAATATTTGGATTAAGACAGCAACATGCTCTGATCATTTCTGTTGAATACGTGAACATCTGTTTTTTGTTGTGGTTTACTGTTGTTTGCTGTTGGCTGGGGATGAAAGGAGAGATCAAATGGTTTGAAGTTGGCTTTTTTTGTTTTTCAAAGTTGCCTTTGTTCATAAGCTGCAACTCAGGAACTTAGCAGCAATTCTAATTGTGACTGACAAGCAGTGATGGAAAAGAGGAAAACGTGAGTGATGATGCATTAGCTGTGCTAGCTCAGCAGCGAGAGAGAAAAAAAATCTTACGATTGCTCCTTAAACTTGTTCATGCTTTACCTAATGGAGAGATGAGGTTGCAAAAAGAAGGTACTTCATTATGCACTGAACAATCTGAGTACGCCGCGTGCAGATTAGAGACCTGCTGCTTGCCCAGAAACTGAAAAGTATTTGGCATCTGCAGCCTGGTGACCTGAGGGCGAGGACAGGGGTTCTCTGGCCTGTGCTGGCTTGAAGTGGTAAAAAGTGAAAACCCTGTGCCTATAGATTATTACAACCTGAACAGAAGCCAACATCCTTGTCACAGTTTGTATGTTTCCTCCCTTCCCCCTCCTCTCTTCTGTGAATATTTTGGGATTTCATATAGTAACTTGATGGTTACTTCTTTGTTCCATTAAACAATAATGTCAAGGAAAGGCCGTTCCACCCCGTGTATTTAATGATGTATGTTTGAAGATGAATAGCTGGCAAGCGTCAGTGTCTAGGGAGAACTTGGAAAGCTCAGGGTACAGAAGTGGGTGATTAAATCATCTGAAAGTATGTACAATTGATTGCTTGCTCTGTGAGTGAAGTACTTCTGCAAGCCTGACGAATATTGTTTCATGCAAGGTGCTGCATGCAGCTGGCTAAAGGTTTCTTTAAATACTTCCCGCATCTCTCATGCTTGTTGGAGGGACTGTGCTGTCATCTCTGGAGAATGGAGAGATCAGTCTCTGCTACACTTGCTCTGAACAAATACCCTTTTAAATGAAAACACCTCTTCTGTGTTTAAAGTTAGGCAAGGAAAATCTGCCCTACTGTAAAAGCCAGTGCCTGAGCTCCCGCTGGGCAGAGAAGAGATGATACAACTTCCAAAGCATGAGCCAGAAAATGTCTTAAATGTTTTTGTAAGAATGGATGATTTTTCCCTCCAGGAGTGCCTCTCTTACCATTGTGCAGAGAAAGCGTCAGGATGACCAACTTAAATTCCTGAAATTTAACTTAATTTCCAAGAGATTAAGCCTACCCTTAGTGAATAAAAACCTTCCTGGACGTACAATAAATTCACATAAAAACTAGAGTGAAGGAGAAGAGATGGTAACTACACCATGTCCCTAAGTCTTGAAGCTGGGGGTTTAGTGCCGGAGCCCTGCACAATGCAGAGTGTGGTGTCTGCACGCTCGGTCTGCCAAACTCTCCTCAGCACGGAGGTTGCTTCTGTTTGCTAAAAGGCATGTTGGTCTCAGCTTTGTGGGTGGTTTTTTTTTTTTTTTCTTCTCGTGCTTAGGAGATTCTGACTTACCATATAATGTGTGGCTCAGCTTCCTTAGGAAATTCTTAGCGCTCAGATGATACTCAATCCAGGTGTTCACAGAAAAACTCTTTCGGCTGCGCACGTGTCGTTGCACCATCCACTGCTGAAATGACGTAGCGCGATGCTGCTGCTGACAGAGGCACGAGTACACTGTGTCCCTGCACAGCAAGCAGAGAACCTGGGGGAAGAACGGGATAAACGTGCTGGTGGTGTTACATAGGGATGAATTTGGTCTCCTTAAGCCAAAGGGAGGAATTTGCAGAGGCAAATAGCAATTACCTCAATGGGAATACGGCCAGGGCGTCAGGATTAACATTAATGAAAAAATGCAATAGGATAGATCTTTAATGATTCTTGGGGTTGGAACCTGGATTTGCATCTGATTTGAAAGTAACAATTCCTAACGTGTGGTACAAGATGGCTTTGCTTCAGTATTAGATGAAAATACACTGCCCTGTTTTGTAAATAAAAAAATTCTGCTGGCTGTCCTTATGTAGCAGGGTACCTGAAGGGTTCACAAAGTGAATTATTGCCATACCTTTTTTGATCTCTTCTAGTCCCAGCTGGGAGCAGGACGTATATGGTGCCTTTGCTCTGTCCTGGGCTTGCAGTTGTGCTGTGTTCTTGTGCAAATGTTCCCTATGGGCCTGTTTCTAAATACCGTAAAGTGGCTGAACCTGGTCAGAGTTGCATTTGCAGATGTGTAATTCATTAGCCTTGGTCTCTCCAGCCTCGGTGGCTGTAGGGATGACGTTACCACTATATCATCAGTATGGAACCTAATTTGCTTCCACTGTCCACAGGTTAGAGATGTACCAGTTACATTGCAGGTTACTGGAATCCCGCTGTTGTGAGTTTCCAGCCCTCTGTGGGATAAAGCAAACTTGCTACAGAGCTTATTTCTCACACAGGGATGTCCCCATTTAATATCCTTAAGAAAGTAATGTGTCAAAGAGTCTCAGCTTCTCTAAGCACTGGACTGCAAAACCTCCTCTATTGAAAACTTCCTTGGACTTGATCAATTCATTTGTAACCTCTCTAAGCATGAATATAAATGTTGCTCACCTGATTAGCCTGTTTTATAGCACTTCAAAAGCCTTGATAAAACTGGTCAATGCAATAAATACCTAATGAGCACTGAGCCTCCTTCCTTGGCAAATAAATAAATAAAGCACAGCACAAACTCTAGGTAATGCTTTCAATCAATCAGCATAAATCCTTTAGCTGCAAAAATGAAGCCTCAGATGATAAAATGCAGTGGCTTTGGATGTGCTCCACTGATTATATTATTTCTTTTCCCCACAGTAATACTGAGAAACACAAGTCACTTTCTTGTCCAGTTTAAATGCAGTTTGCCAGTAGTTTCACATCCTCTTCTACTTTGTAGTACTTGCAATGGTGCTATTTTAATATTTTAAAGGAATGTGGCATGCTGGTACAGAGTTTATTGGACTATATCGCTTTCATGAGGTACAGTCAGTGATGGATAGCTAGAGACTCTAAAAAGGAAGCCTTTTATTTTTTTTTATGGTCCTATTGCCATTCCTTAACTGTCACGCCCCCACAGCTGCTTACACAAGTGATCTTCTTGGTACTAGCAGGTTTATTCTTGAAACACATATTTAGAGGAATAGTATACCGAAGTGTCCTGACAGAGGATGCTGCCTTAGCAATTGCTGTAGGGAACTATGTGGGACAGTGCTGGAGAATGTAGAGGATACCTTAATGTTCATCATCCCTCTGATCACTTCTTAGTTTGGTTAGGAAAGACGACTACAGCGCAGATAATCTGGAAGCAATAAAGGGTTCTCCGCGTGGTTCATGATCGGTGATCCCCGTTACCTCCTGTTCCTTGTGCTGACCTTCCCTGCTCATTGCACTGTGCATTGATGCATTTTGTTCTTTCATAGCAGCTCAGGCTTGTAGATAATTTATTGAAATCCCGTGTGTGTTACGATTAAGCCACCATAAAAATGGCTGTGACTGTTCCTGCTTGTGTTCTGAAACACCTGCTGATTTCATCTAGCTGTTAAGAGCTCTGATTTATATCCCGTGCTTGATTTGCTTGTGTTTCTCTAAATTCTTATTTTAGGGTGTCTGCAGCACAATGGCTCAGTCCTTGATATTTCTGTGACAAAAGCAAAAATACAGAAGATTTTAGGCAGAACCCTCTCAGGTTAGAAGAGGAGTGGAGCCTCAGCCTGTTCCCCTGCAGCCACCTGTACATTCACGGTGGCACAAACAGCAGTAAAAAAAACTCCACAGTTCCACTGAATGGGATTGAACCAGATTTTTGTGAAAGCAGTGAAGTAATCCTTTAGATTTTTTCGATGCCTAATAATGACAGTGAACCGTTTGTTTTTCATAAGCACAGAATTTGGCCCTTGTCTCTCTTCCTCAGATCCTGCTGAAAATTCACTTCTAACACCCTTCTTCATTTGGTAAATGTAACTGAAATTAACATATGTTTTCTCAAACAAACTGGTCCTGTTTCAGGTATAGGATTCTCCTAAAGATCCCAAGTAATGTCTTGAGTTTTACCCAGCATCATAATATAGAGATTATGAATGTCAAATTCTTCAAATCTTCTTAGAACCTGTGTGTACTATCAGTAGTAAAACTTGCAAGAAATTTTCTAGCAGCTTTTTGGAAATTCCATGACTAATCCAACCTTCTTGAAATATGACTATTAAAAAAATTAGGTAGCAGACTTTCAAGTAAAGTTGGAAGAAAAAAATTCATCTCTTCCTGACTCCACCAAGAGTAGTGTTGATCTGGCAACCTCCATGGCTTATCAAGCTCATTTAATTTCACCAGATTTGTTTTGCTAGTGTACAGAAATTTATTTTAAAAAGCTTTATTTTTAAAAGCAAACAAACAAAAAATAGTTTTTGAATATGAGGGGGAAAAATTATTTCAGGTGGACAAATTACCTTTTTCTACAAATTTTCTGCCTCAGTAAAATACATGAAAAAGTGAGGAGGGATGTCACTGGATTTTGCATTGATTTAACAAGGTTGTTTTTCACATACACAAGTATAAACTTATAGAAATGTTTTTACATGTACACGTACATGTCTAGAAAATCTAGTAATTTTGCAGCTGAAGAATCAAGCATATCTGTTGCTAAGAAAAGGATTCATGCGTAGGCTGGCTTAGATTTTTGTTTATTTCTCTGATTGTGCTGAAATTAGCAGTAGGAAAAAAATATTTTTTGGTGTGTTTACCCTTTTTCCTGGGAAATCGTCCTGGTTAATAGCCTGCCATTAGATGGGATGAAACTTAAGTGCAAAAATGTTCTCAGGCTAACAGACAAAATAAAATCCTGTCACATTGGTTGTAGTCTAATGATGAATCTGATTCTAGTTACTGTACAGCAGCTTCTCTCTTCTGGCAAAAGCTGTACCTTCAGGCAACCTTTCCTGTAGGTGGGACGATCTGCTTGCCTGGGTCCGTAATACAAAAAACTGTGATTGTTTGTTCTGACCATTCTGATGTCATCTTAAACAGGATCTGAAATTCTCATCCCAATCCTACAGTTCAAACAGAAAACTTAGTTTTTTAAAGCATTTATTTTATGCGGTGGTATCTTATTGGTTGGTTTTGTGCCAGTCTTTGACAAACACCGGGGATATCTGAGTAACTGTTTCCATGTTGCCTAACACATCTTTCTTGCTATTAATATTATGACATCTATCATTTCTCTGATTAAAACCCATGACAGATTGCAAAGCAGTGCATTGTATAAAAAGGGTAACTGTTTTTTTTTCCTCTCTAATGGATGTAAAAGTAGTGCCCAAATTAATTATGTAAGTAATGGCTTTTGGGCCAGTGACTTGGACAACATCAGAAAGATAAATCTTTCCCAACTTGGTTATCTGTGTCAATGATGCATTTAAAATTTGCAAGACTTAATTTTCTGAATTCATGTAAACCACTTCTCTTGAAGGCCACCACCTGCTAGTGACTGGATGCTTGGGGCAGTTCCTCCTTGATGGGCAGACCTTATAGTCAGGAAGAGACTTCTATTCAAGATTTACTGAAGATTTCCTTAAAAGTGTGTTATAGCCATTCCAGGAGATTTTGAAGACCCTTTTCCCAAAGCCAGGGTTAGTGTGTCAAGATCTGAGTTTGGTCTTCAGCCATGATAGACAAAGAAAGAACAATCCAGAGACTTTTTACTATTAGGAGAACAAGTCTCTGTCTCACACTGCTGGAGGATGCTTGCAGAGGTGGAGTCCTGCAACACATGCGTTATCTGAATTCTCTGGTATGTGTGTTCAAAGTAAACACATGATTACTTCTAGTAATTAAGCCGGTCACCAGAAGATGTTATGGTCAGTCCTAGCAAGCTAATACCCATCAGACCAGCATGGGCAGTTAGCCCAACAACTGCAAAGCAGGGTTGCTGCCGCAGTAGAAGGAACTGAAATGTTAGTAAACACATGGGGGTAATTCTCATCACAGATTTGGAGAATTGAACTTGTTGGGAGTGGACTAAGTAGGGAAAAAGTGATGCTAATGAAAACTTCCCTCATATGGTGGTTGCAGACAGTCTGATGGTAGTCAGCAAGGATACCAGCACTATGACACCTACTTGAAAGGGTTAATGTAGTGTAGGAATTCCTGTTGGAGGATGAGATGATAATTTAAGGACTTGCATACCCTTGATGTTCTCACTAATAAATTAGGTTTGAGCCACTGTTCCAGTTTTTGATGCTGTCCTTGGAAGAGGTTGTCATACGTTGCTTAGGAGGGAGCGTAATGGTTTATGACTTCAGCACCTGAAGTCCCCTCATGGAATGAGTTCCCGGGAGAATCCTAATCATACACAGCTAATATTGCTTAGCTAGTGATAATGTCATGCTGCCGAGCTGAGTTACATGGATTGCTGCGGCAAATGCCAGACTGATTAATTTTAACTCAGTGTAAATAGAAATGATGTCGAGGATATATTGTAAATAAGAAATGGCTGTACATGTGAAGGCATTAGCGAGGGGCCGATGAGCCAAGATGGCACGACCACATTCCTCAGTAACGTCTGACAGTATTGCTGAGGTAACTGCTGAGGTAACGAGTGATCTGCAGCTCAGTGATGAAACAGTGCAGTAAGCTCTGAGAAGACCTGAACAGAAGGAATTTCTATCTAGAGGTGTGGGTGTTAAGAAAACAAAACAAAAGCCAAAATGAAGAGGATTAGCGGTGACATGAGAGTATAAAAGGGGGTTCCTGAGGCTGATGGGAAAAACTTGGTGTCAGTGGCAGCACCACGGGACCTGCCTTCTTCTAGTGATTTCGAAGAGAGCTCAGGGCAGTTTTTATCCTGTTACCACCCAAACTTAAAGAAGAAAGTTTAGTGCTGCCACTGAGGCAGGCTGAAGGGAAGCACCACCCCGAAGGGAGCAGGGGGTGAAGCACAATGTGCTCTGTTCCTGCAAAGCGCTCTCGCCTCCAGGACTGAGGTGGTTTGTAGTTTACGGAGGCAGAACCCAAGTGTGGCGGTGCTCCGCTGTGGATGCCTTTCTTAACTTTGTTTATGGGGGTTAATTCTCCTACTGAATTAACCCATTGGCTAAATTATTTCCTGTAACCCCAGGGTACAGAGAGAAACAATTAGCTGCTGATATTGTATTGCTGATAGAATCGGCTAACAAACTGCTGCTACTCCTGTAGCAAGGAAGTTAGGCTTGTTTATAATTTACACCCCCCCCCAAAAAAAGAAAAAAAATCCAAATATATATGTAAATTAAATGACTCACTTAAGCTCCTGTCAGGTTGCCAGTTCACCCTACTTACTGTGAGCAGATCTCTTTATCATCAGAACCTGGTTGCTTACTTTGGACTCAGTCCACAGGCTTTCCTTTTTGCCTTTTAGGCTATATGTAAGTAGTTAATCACATTACAGCCAATAAAATGACTCCAAGTTGCAGTAGGTCATCAGATATTTTATTTTTTTTTGTAGGTTGTTGTTATCTTTCTTCCTCTGGAGCATTCTGAGGGAGGAAACTCTGATGTGAATATTCATGAGAATACTAAAAGTAGGCAAGTGAGAAGATGGACCTGTTATTTATGTTTGAGGAAGAAACTGTAGCCTTGCTTTCATCATTTTGACTTCTAGTAATTTGCATAGTAGACTGAAACCACTTAATTATGTGGCTTATATGAAGAAAAGGACGGCTCTCTGGCTACAGTGGTGGGTTGGAGTTATGAGCTCTCTGTTCTGTGCCGTACACCTTGTTTGACCCGGGCAAGTCATCCTCCTTTAGTTTTTCCACTTGTGCTAAATGGGGATAGTAATTACCCACTTCAGAGAGGAGGGCATGTGGCTGAAATTAATTAATGTTTATAAGGTACTTGGTTTGCCTGATGAGGTTTGCAGCTCTGTTGCTGAGTACAGTTATTTCTGGGTTTTGGCTTGTGTGCGTGTGTGTGGCGTACAAAGGTTGGCTCCAGCAGAAAGGGTAGTAAGATGCAGTCTTAAGAATAAAATTCCTTGGCACTTATATAAATGCAATTAATCGCTAAAGATTTTAAAGCATTAATGCGGCTGGTACTGGCTTTGCTACTAAAATGTAACTGCTCGGTGGAAAGAAAGAAGATAAATAACAAGGCAGAAGCTTTATGGTGTTTTTTAGTGGAAGGGGTAAAAAAAAGTTAGCCCACAAGGATAGCCCTTGAAGAAGAGACATCTTTGGGCTGCTGAACACAGCTCACCCAAAACCTTGTGGATATGAGTGACTGAAAAATCTGGTCACCTGATTGACTTCAGTGCTAACTTGTTGAAAGAGACTGAAATCCTGATTTAGCCTCAAATGCTTATTTTACAGTATGCTAGTAAGTGCAAGATATTATAAATAATATCAATAGACATGTTAAAAACCGTATCAATAGAGATGTAACAAACACAACCACGTATCTTGGTGTAACAGCTAGAGGATTTTTTTTTTTAAGCTGGATTTCTGTACCATTTGTAATCTCTGCCAAAGTATTTTCTATCAATTACACAAATCCAGTGAAATGCTCCAGCCTTCAGAATGTTTGCTGGAAAGTGAATTTATGCAAATCTGCTCAAGAGTGAGATTTTGGTGAAAAACACATTGCAGTGAATGAGTTGCCTTAAGATGTCAAACAAAAATTTTGTGTGCGAGGGGCCTGCGGACAATAAATCTGCACACACAGTTGTGCACTGCCGCCAGCAATACTCGGTTTTAGCAGCAGGTCAAGTTAAGCAGAGGCTTAAATCTTCTCAATGCATGCGAAATTGCCCTCGGAATTAAGCATATTTTTATGCAGTTTGTCAGACTGGGATGATATCAAGGAGATGTTCAATGTAAAGGATGTGTTTAAGTGCTTTGCTGAATCCAGGCCATAATGGCCAAGATCTTCACCTTTCATTGATATGATGGGTAGCATCTACCAGGTGAATTACTACTCCTCTGCTTGAAATACTGGTATTTTGAGCCAGCCTTAACTGTAACACAGGTTTTCAGGTGGGTCCTCCAGCGTTTTCTGTAGAGTCCCTTTGATGCCGTCACTGAATCTGGCTTAATTCATCTACCCAAGGAGGGCCCCCGAGAACTCTTGTTTTCTCATCCTGGAGTGAGTTTTTATTTTCTAGTAACTTCTCCCTGAATTTTGACTCTGATTAGCAGTGTGCCTGCATTTTAATAAATGATCTTAAAGAGCTCCCTTCCATCTTCCCCCAGCACTTAATTACAATGTGTAAATATGCACACAGCCCTATTACTGGTGTTAATCCCAATGCTGATAAAGCTGGATAGGAGAGAATAGAAATGAATTGGAATAAGGATAAGCACAGGTCTTTCATTAGCCCAACTAAAAGTAATCACAGATCTCTTGCTGGTAATATACATCTTCCAGATAGAGTACTAATTACTTCTGGCAGTGCTGTGCTACATCATAGAGATAACTTTATTGTAATCCTGCAGTGATCTAATGCTTTCACATACCAGTTGCTGCTTTTCCCCCTTTCTCTCCTTGATAATGTGACCTTACAGATTTTAAACCTTCAAACTACATCTTGTAGTGTCACGGGTAAGGAAATCTGACAAGCTTCCCCCCCCCTCAAAGTTTTCCACCAATGTTTGCCATAAAGTATAGTTGTACAGAATTCAGGGAAATAAACTTGTATGTTCCGTGTGTCCAAAGTAATGTTTTATGCAGCATCCAGTATGGTTGCAAATTTGTCATTGATACAGCTACTCCTTTCTGCTCAAGGAACCTGAAGTGCTTCCTTATGTATTTTGTGTTATCTATGTATTATAGCGAGTTTTTTCAAACTGTGTTACCTAAAATTAAGCTTTTACATAGAATCATAGAATTACCTTGGTTGGAAGGGACATTTCAGATCATCTAGTCAAACCACCAGCCTAACTCTGATGAAAACCATCACTAAACCATGTCTCTAAGCACTACATCTACCCATCTTTTAAGTGCTGCCAGGGATTGTAACTCAACTGGCTTCCCTGGGCAGCCCATTCCAATGCTTAATGACCCGTTCAGTGTAAAAATTGTTCCTAATCTCCAATCTGAACCTCCCCTGGTGCAACTTGAGGCCATTTCCTCTTGTCCCATTGCCTGTGATTTGGGAGAAGAGACTGACCCCTGCCTCTCTACACCCTCCTTTCAGGGAGTTGGAGAGAGCGAGAAGGTCTCCCCTCAGCCTCCTTTTCTCCAGGCTG
>JAHREE010000098.1:4218558-4241280 GCA_033628505.1 Tringa tobata
TGGAGAGAGCGAGAAGGTCTCCCCTCAGCCTCCTTTTCTCCAGGCTGGACCCCCCTCAGCCTCTCCTCATCAGACTTATTCTTCAGCCCCCCCAGCTCCGTTGCCCTTCTCTGGACCCGCTCCAGCCCCTCAATGTCTTTTTTGTGGTGAGGGGCCTAAAACAGGGCCCAGCCCTCGAGGTGGGGCCTCACCAGTGCCCAGTACAGAGGGGGATAATCACCTCCCAAGTCCTACTCCCCACGCTGTTCCTGAGCCAGGCCAGGATGCTGTTGGCCTTCTTGGCCACCTGGGCACACTGCTGGCTCCTGTTCAGCCCACAGGCGACCAACACCCCCAGGTCCTTTTCTGCCAGGCAGCTCTCCAGTCATTCTTCCCCCAGCCTGTAGCACTGCCTGGGGTTGTTGTGACCTAAGTGCAGGACAAAGCTAGGGCCAGACTCTCATCCCCTCAGTTCTTTTCAAGGGATACTAAACTCCATAAATAAAGCCCTTATGTACTTCTAATTAGTAGAGTCAAAGGCTGATTCAAGTGATTAAGAGAGTTGCTGGGATGTGGCACCTGAGAACCTGTGGAAGTTGCCTGTTTCTTGTGGTATGTGGGTTTTGGTGGTGGGTTTTTTGTTGTTGTTATTGGGGTTTTTGATGTTTGTTTTGTTGTTGGTTGTTGTTTTTTTTTTTTACAGCACTGGTAGTTCCACTGTATGGGTAACCTGATATTTTAGTTTAGTCATCTTAAAGGCAAACAACAGGGAGAAGGGCATTGTATGAGTTGGCTGAGAAAGACAATTACGGACATTAAAAAGCTGAAATGCCTTTTCCTCAAAATGTTTGGTATGCAGTTAAATTAGTTTGTTTGCGATGGATCACCAGACTCAGTGTGAAGTATTCATCATCGTGTTGATGAGCAAAATTGAAGGAGCTTTCAAGCCAAAGAAGTCATTCTTATTACAACAAAACACCACTCAACATATGCCATTTACATGGAATCTCTCCTGTATTTTCAGTATTTTTTGAATACAAAAAGAGCAAACAGTTCAACTGAAAATGGATCAATGAAATAACTTCTTGTCACTGTGTGTTTGGTCCAAAAAACAGTATTAATGAAAAATTTGCCACCTTGTACTGACAGCCCAGTTCGGAGTCCTTTAGAATACATCTCTCGGGCAGTGCTAGGTTAGAAATACCAGAGGTAACCAGGTGAGCAAGTGCAGCTGTATGGTATAGAACTATAAGCCTCGTGGATATGCTCATCCCAGTACCATGCTGTGTGTTTGTCACCTCCAGCTGGTCACCTTCATGCCACACCAGTTTCTGACTAAGGAAATATTGTGGGCTTTGAGAGTCTGAATGGTCCTTTTGGCTTTGAGGGTATTGTATTGTGTGATGTGCCAAATTCAATCAGCACAGGGTTGTGCCACCTCAGGAATACTTGTGATTATCTCCTTTTTTTCCCTTCTCAAGATGTTAATTCCCATGTCTGTTGCTAAAGCAGTTGTTACGCTATTAGTGAGAAACACATTTTGAGTAACACGTTTTTGCCTGCAGATAAAAGCCCTTTCTGTGAGTTTGTGTGAACGATTTCTGTAAGTACTTGTGTGCGTGCAGACAAAGTTGCCAGAACAGGAGGCTGAAGAGTATGTGCTGAGATGTAGCGTGTGAAAAACTCCCAGCAACTGACAAGGTCCAGAGATGAGCGGTTCTCATCTCATCCATTCTCATTTACAACTTGATAAAAGGTGTTGAAGTAAATACTGTTGTGATTTGGTGCCCCAGCTTGATGCTGTATTGGGGAAAAAACAATATCGTTTATAACAGCTTGGCTAATTATTTTTTTTTTCCTATGTCCATGACCTGTTTAGCCTTTCTTCCTGGGTGATGCTGTCTCATGTGTGCTTGCATTTGACTCCTGCTGTTTCATGGACCAGTCTTCCTTTTCTGGCTGCAGCTAAATACTTTCTTGTGGTTTCCTGAAAGCACAGCAGGGCTTGGTTGCATGACTGCTGCTTGGTCATAGCATCACACAGAGTCTTGGCTGCTTGCTTCAAATAAAACGGTGCCTGATATTTTATTCGTGTGCCAAATCAAAACAAACAATTTGGAGGGATTTGCGTCTAGTTTGTAAACAATTTACTTCAATTACAGTTTATCACAGCGTTTACAAAACTTGCACACTGGAATGCAATTTAATGAATTATTAAAGACATCAGTCTTATTCTATGATAAGCATGAACCCACAAGTATCAAGAACTGATAGAAAAATCATAAAAGCTGACTTATATTTTAACTAATACCAAGAATTTAATATGTAGTTTTGTCCATGCAGTTAGTTTCTACATTGTTGTTACAAAAACTCAGTCCAGTGTAAATGTTTCTGAAATTGTCTAGGATTTTTAACTTATTTACCATATTAAAATTTATAGAAATTATTTAATATAATTCTTATGAAAAGCTTTAGGACTTTTCACGTAAAGCATTTACAAACTGTGTTGCTTCTCTTCTGGCAAGGGTGATAATAATGACAACAGTAGGTAAGGTGTGAGCATGCAAAGAAACAGATGCACAGAAAATAAAAAGCTGGATACTAAGAGACACCTGTTCAACAGAGCTACGTAACTACAGAAATGTAGTCTTCTGGTGTGAAACCTGGGAATGATTCGGCTGTAAGGCGGGGGCTGGAACATCTGGCCTGAGATTTCCAGTTCATGGTGAAGCTTCTGAGCTGCTTACCATGGGCAAGTCAACTATGCCCAATAACTAAGGGCAGTTAGACAATGTACTACCTTGCACTACAGTGTCTAAAAGAAAACTGGGAGTAGATGGCAGATGCATGTCTGCCTTGCAAGTGATGGGGCTGAGTAGGCAGCTCTGTGATATCTCCTCCTGCATCATTTCATGCCAGGCAGCACCCCAAAACAGCGCCACTTCCACACACCTTTTACATGAAATAGCCAAAGGTTACAGGAAACTTTCTGCTGCTCGGTGCATGTACAGCTCGTGAAGCAGAAACCAAACTAAGCACTGCTAATGCACATGTGAAATTATATTTGGCCATAAAGATGATATGGATGTGTTTGTCTTTTTCTGAGACTATGAGTTATAAGGCTTCTGAGAACCATCGGCTTACGTTTTAACCACTGCTGTATTTAAAACTAAGGATTTAGTAAAATCTTCCACATGAGACTCAGTATGCTTTGCTGGCTAATGGAAGTAATTTATCTATCCATCTTAATGTGCAAATGATGAGGCTCAGGTAATGGCAGCAGCCTTTTTGGAAAGGATGACAGAAACTGGGGTTTGAAGTGCAAGCTTATGGTGCTGATCATTCGTTTTGTACGGCTGATTTTTATTTCCATTGCTTAGATTTTAGACTAAAAAGCTGCCTGAAAATGACATTCTTGTGTTACTGCAGTGAATGTGTCCCTGCCAATGATGCTGCAGGTCTGAAGATAGTTTGCTTTCTACAGACAGTAGCATTCTCAAAACTTGTTTTTGGAAGAAGAGGGGGCTCCGCTATACGGATTCTGAGGTGATTTCAGCCTAAACCAGGGAGAAAAATTACTTTTGATATCTGATTTTAGGACTGTGATAAGTCTTGTGTCTGCTTTACAGGCCAAGAGCTAATAAATGTCAGTGTTATACCCAGTGAAAATATCATGGAATGAAACACAAAGAAACAGTCCACAAATACAGTTTATTTTTTTGTTTGATGTTGCTGCCCCCTCTTTTCGTTCAACACCAGCACTTAAAAACTCTTCATCTCACCTTATCTTTTGCACGATGCCTGAAGAGTTCAAAGTCACCTAGGAGATGTGATTTTGCTGAGTTCTTATTCACTTTATATTTTTATATGGACATATCTATCCTTTTGTTTCCAGATATCTAAAGCTATATCCCTTTAAAAAAGGGACAGAGGAAAGACTGACTAGTTTTGATTTATTATTTTTTTTCTTTGAGAAACAAATTTCAGGGACCTCATTCCTTCTTTCTCGTATAAAGAAAGACAGCAGCTGCCAATAGAAGGTGACTCATAAGTGCAAATGACAGGCTTGCAGAAGCTAGATTTGGACAGGAAAAAATAAAAAAGACATGGTCTTACAGTTGGAATGAAAGGTGAACCTATCTATCTTATGTAGCTTGCTTTATTTCATTAGTACCCTGCATAAAATGAGATGTTTTGCCTTGTAAATAGAAAGCAAAGAAGAATAACATAATTTCTGATTTAACACATTAGGATGAGGTAGAAAAATCCTTGTTCAGTGGTCATAAATGTTTTTAGCTGCCTAATTCACTAGTGAGAAGGAGGGGCTGAAATCCTGCTGAGGGTGTGGGTCTCTGTTACTGTGGTGGTTGGAATAACTAATGATACCTTGGAATAGACGTCTGTTTGAAATGTTAAGAATTAGGCAGCTCACAGGAGAACTGATTGTGAACCCCTTGCTGCAGGGGATTTCGCTGTGTGTTTTCATGTTTTGCTGCTTTGGGGTTTTATATAGAGGGGAGGAGGGAAGGATGGAACAGTTCTAAGGAAAACGGATAAGTGGAGAAAACAGCTGTTTGGAGATTTTTAAAGCTGTTGAATAATTCAATTTGATTTTCTTTGGGAATAGCGAATGAGGTTGTGCCTTTTTAATGTAAAAATAGACAAGTTCAGTTGAGATTGAACAGTGCACTTGAAGGGAGCTTAGATTGCTTGTTTTTATTCTAGCGAAATCATCAGCATTTAAAAGCAATTTAAGAACCTGCAGTCATAATAGTCTATCTACTTAAGAAAAAAAAAGAAATTAAACATGGCATTTTATTTAGTAAGTAAAAAGTGTTTTATTTAATTGCAGAGCAGTTGCCCTCCGTCTACAGATTGCTGGGTACTTGTGTAACGGAGGCTGTAAGTCTATGCTGAAAGTCCTTTGTATATGTAGGTATGTTTATATATTATACTGGTAAAGTAACCCCTAAACACATATGGCCCTGTTGACAACATGGGGATTGGCACTGCTGTGATGAAAGCAGGATTGCTGTCCCTTGATCAAGTTTGACATCCGTATAGCTGTTAACTGTTTCCTTGGGGACATCTGTCCATACAGGGTCACATCGCTGGTCAGTGTGGGCAGGCAAGCAGAAAGATAAACTTATCTGAGACTTCAGGTTAGATCTTAACCTGAGAAAAAAAATATTTTTTCACTGCTATTTTTTCCATCAAAATTTAGAAAATATAACTGTCTTCATTTGTGCCTAAGAAACCAACAAACTGTGATAACACTTGATTTTTTGAAAGCTTTTCTCCTGCCTGTTGCATGCGTATTTTTTGTTAGTATATTGTTTTTCTAAATTTTCCTATGAGGGCTTTCCTTCCTCCTCCATTTTCCTATATTTATCTTCTTTTCTAGCAAGTAATATAGGAAAGAGTTTTAGAAAGGCAAAGCACAGTGAATACAATTTTTATATTTCCTGGAAGTGGCGAGAATCATTTGATATGATACAGATTTTTGTTTCATACCATCTTGACTTTCTGTCACTCCCAAAAAACCCCAAACAACCCAGAAAACTTCTGAAATCTTTACTGTGAATTGTTGGTTGTACATATGGAAGGAAGAACTGTATTAATCAGCTTTGCTAATCATCTAGAATTGAAGCAGTAATTTGCTCCTATACTAATGCAAACTGCTTGTCACAGTAATGCTACCTCCACTTGCTATCTAGACACTGCTTTTTTTCAAAGTACTTGAAGGCAGAAATCAGAACTTTGGTCCTCAGGAAGTGAAAAAGAAGAAAGTGAATTTCTTATTCAGCAAAACAGCAGTATCTCTATGAAATGAACATGTGTCTCTGGAAAAAACATGGTCTACTGCCCTTCCTGCTTACCAGTCTTTCAGTATCAGCCATTAAAAGCTTTAGGGACAGATTAAAAAAGTAATAATAATTGGAAATGCAGATCACTGCATAAACAACGTGCTCATGCAGTGCCATGTCTAATTTGTACGCGGAATTGGTGTAATTGCCAGTGCAATCTGGGTAATTGGGTGTGGAAATTATGGCCATGATTTCCTCATCTGCACAAGCTGCAATGAAAATCATTTGCGCTTTATTTACTTAAAGTGGCCTTTTCCACAATAGCCTGTACTTTAGTGCAGATGAACACAGTGGGACCAATCGCTCTTTGCTGTGGCAACACGTGGTTTTAGAAATCCAAGGATAGTGAACTCAGCGGGTCTGGAAAAGACAACTGAATATCAGAGAGGGTTTTCCCCTAACCAGCCATTGCTGTTCAACCAGGAGCTGTTCTGTTCCCTCCTGATTCTTTTTTTTTTTTTTTTTTTTGCACACATTTTCCCAATTGAGAGAGAAAGGTGCTTTCTTGAGTAACTCCAGCTTGTCTTAACTTTTCACCTGTGAATGATGTTGGCATTTTATTGCTTCCTAATGGACAAGAATGAAGATGTTGCCTGGTGAGACGTTGGTTCTCTCACCTGGCAATTCTTTTTGGGACTAACCCTGTTGGGTAGGGGGGAGCACGGCAGAGCTCTGCAGAGGCACTGGGGGTTATTACCGGGGTTTCCTGAGTGCAGGGACATCAGGCTGCTGGTTGTGCCATCCCGGGTTTCCAGCGCTGCTGCGTCCAGCTGGGCTGAGGTGGGCTTTGTGTTACCGACAGCAAGGATTGCATTCAATCTGTGCCTTTCTCTCTGCCAGGCGTAGAGTTCCTTGTCACTGCACCAGTTTGACACGAGCAATCACTTTGTTTTCTGCTTGCAGAGGGAGGAAGGAACGGGGAAGACTGGGAGGAAACAAACAACAAAAAACTCTTTGGCTCCGTGTTTGACTTGTTTGACTTCAGGGTGTCTGCCTTTTCCTAGTGAGATCGGTATCGGTGAACCAGAGTTATTGCCTCTTCATCTGTTTCTTCTCAAGCAAAATGTTCTGGTTCATTTCATGCTGGTATTTTCTGCACCTTTTCAAACCGTGTTAGAAATTTCACACTGAGCTAATACTAAATAATGTGTTTTCTCTGTGAAGGAAATTAAAGCCAAAGGACCAGAGTTCTTTCTTTGGGAAGTAATGTGACATTTTCTTTTTTAGCCTGGTTTTGCTTTAATCATCTTCTAAAATGCTTAACATTCATTTTTCTACTGAAGAAGAAACTGGTTTACAAAGAATAAGGATAAGACAGTTTTTATGGAAAGATTTTACTGGTTTAACGACATGTCAGTCAGTTACAGCTGAGTAGTCTTTAATCTTTAGATCGTTTGTGCAGTGATAATCCCCTTTAAAATGATAGGAAGCTCATTACTTAGAGCTGAATTTTATTTTGGGTTGTTACAAGTAAATCTGTAGAGCTGATACCTTTTCACGCTGACTGTAATTTAGCCCAGAAAAAGTAGAAGCTGCTGTCTGGTAATGCTGTGTCTTGGTATTACATCTTCACTATTCACTATTGCAAGACCTGGGATAAAATTGAGGGAGCTTCTTCACGGTGAAGGTACATACAGTGTTGCTTCCGTGGTCACGCTCCACTGTCGGGTATGTGTTTGCTGTGAGCATGACACAAACAGCATTGCTGTTGTCCTTTGCAAATTAGGATGTGGCTTTCATTAGGTTGATTTTTTTTTTTTTTTTTAACAAATTTAATTTTACCAAGTTTAATACTAACAGAGTTTCCTGCTTTGTTCCAGTTTAGGGTGTAGCCTTCAAATGTATGCATTAAACTTTCTCTGCAGTGGAAAAAAGGAAATAAGGGACAGTCCTTGGAGAGCTAAGCTTCCTGCAGCTTATAAACTTTTTTCAGGTCTCCTGGGCTTAGTGCAGTTTGTGAGGCAGAAGAGCACAGCCCTTGGGTACAATATCACTTTCATTTGGGCTTTCCCAGCTGTGTCTGTTTCTTAGTGAGGCAAATCTTTCAGTGAAGGAAATTGGAGGCAATAATTCATGATGTTCTGCTGCTTTCCACTAGGTAAAGATCTGGTCTTCTGAGTGCATTACCCCAGTTGCAGGAATTCCTCAGAGTGTCTTGCTTTCCCTGAATGATATCCCCAACTGGTGGAAATTATTGGTGTTCCACTGGAAACTTATAGAGTGATACCAGTTTTTCTCCTACCTCTTTAATCTCTTTGGGGAACATATAAGGCTAGTGGTGCTTACGGTACAACACTGAGCTACTTGATTAACAGCAAGCCAAGGGTAAAGGCTAATAATCTACTTTCCCTACTGAGCTTTATAGAACAGCCAGCTGAGGATAAAGGTGGTAGGTGACATGATGAGAATATTTTTCTTCCATAAGACCTATTTCTCAGTTGCTTGGGTAGCTCAAAGGCAAAAATATGGAAATACCATTCTCCCTGAGAACAGGTGTTGAACAAGCAGCAGGGGTCTGGGGAATAAAGTGTATGTGCTTCCCTGGAGGGCACACATGTCAAATGTAAAACATAAGTCAAAGGGAGTGGAATATAAAGCTTCGTTCCATACCTGTGACTTGATAAATGGCTGAGTGTAACTGTAAGACAAATTAGTTTAGTAGATGGGTCAGTGAACTGGTGATAGCACTGAAAGTTTGTTAGAAATAATTCAGGAGGATTCTCTGTTATAATAAATTAATCCATAATATTTTTTTATAGTTTGCAGGTGAGGGAGGAATGGAAGCTATGTCCAGTTTTGGGGCAAAATTCACATCTCTGAAATGCCTTCTTAGGTGAGGCCAAGGGCAGGTTGGCTTGCTACAGGATGAAGTTTAGGGTTGAGTGGAAAGATAAGTGGACTAGAATTTGGGAATGTAAAAATCAGTGTGAGAGAGACTTATTTGGCTGGAGGTTTGCATTCAGAAAGTGTTTCTTTTCTAGGAAAGAAGAATATGAGGGTGAAGAAATAATTTTTGAACTGTTGAGTGCTTCTGAAATTAAATCTCTAAGCCCGGGCTGTTGTGTTCCCAGGTTATCTGTGACTTGTCACAGCTTCAAGTGTCTGGATCCCCTGTCGGACTTTAAGGGATGGATCTTTCCCATAGAGTTTGGGAATCAGTACTTTTGTATTTGTAGGAAGGAACTCATATGCTGTTAACGTGCCGTGGAGACACCCAGAAATCCTGGAACACAAATATTTTCAGTATAAAACATTTGTTTTAAAGTCTGAAATTCTCAGAAGAGCTCAAAATAAGTTCTCTTCCCTCCAGCTTTCACCGATGTATTGATACAACTGATGAAACAACAGTACACTTCTCTGCAGTCTGTTGAGAGGAATGAGCCATTTTTCTATGCTACGCTGTTCAGGCAGGGAAGCTAATTTTGTTGATAAGCACTAATAGTAATTTTTTTAAAGTTATAGGAATGTTGAAAATTACAGTCAAGACAGTGCTTTCTATTTTAACACCCTTAATAAGGAATATGGCAAAGCCAACAGGGAGACTGGGGAGTGTGGGCTAGTTTTAGGATCAAGATGATACCCTGTTCTCCTTGCACCTGGATGTTAGTCTGCTTTTGTTTAATGTAAGAGCTGAAGCTGGACCCAAAACATAGCTAAAGGAGTTGAAGGAAGTGATGGAGGGACAAAGGAGCTTATTCTTTTTTAGAGAACAAAGATAAACTTACTAGTGGGAGTGACCAAACCAGTGCTGTTTCTTATCCTCATATCTAGATGTCCAAAAGGACATCAGATTACTTAGGAAGTTTATAAATCATCAGTGTTCCACCTGGAAGACAGCACTGATCAGTTGTCATAAAAAATGGTCAGGGGTGCTGCAGTTCCGGGTAACAGGTTTCTACCCAGCAACGTTTTGTTCTTGGTTTTGCCCTCTGCGGACAGAGGAAGTCAGGAACTGACTTGGCTTTTCCCTCCAAAAAGACTCCACAAAACCCCCAAACTTAGTATAGTTTATATATAGTAACTGAGAGTATCTCCCCCTTCATCATCCCTCTTGACAGTAAATGACAAGGAGAAGAAATTAAGTTGAAGGTCACCAGTCACTTGGGACTACCGTGCCTCTCCTACAATTTCTTCCAAAGCCTTGAGGATACAAGCAGAAGGCAGCTTAGGTTTGTTATCCTTCAGATAATAGGATCTTAGTCATACATCTTAGTGAGTTAATAAGATTTTTGTGCGTTAGTTTGTAATATGCTTTGACTTCCCCCTCCTTTGGAGTTAGCTTCCTGATGAAACGTGTGCCGGGAGGAAGAGGAGATGTGAGGTGCAAGTTATCATTCTGCTTCTTAATTTTAGGGAATGAACTCTCTGCAGGAGATATCCATGTGCCTTTCTTCTTATTTTATAACTAGAAGGCAGCTAAAATCTAGCTAAGTTCTCTTCCTGACAGATAGGAAGGACCCCAGGTCCGAATGTCTTGTAATTACAGTGTCTTGATTGTTTTATCCTCCTTTTATTCTGTTTTATCCTCCTTTTATCCCG
The DNA here is from genome assembly GCA_033628505.1 of Tringa tobata. Taxonomy (NCBI): domain Eukaryota; kingdom Metazoa; phylum Chordata; class Aves; order Charadriiformes; family Scolopacidae; genus Tringa; species Tringa tobata. The sequence continues at coordinate 4,228,944 of JAHREE010000098.1, forward strand.
CTCATCCTTTCTTGTGTTGTTGAGAGTCCTGAAGGGGTGCAGTTCCCATCATTTATTGCTTGGTGGAAAAACCTCCATGTGTTCCACCAGTTGTCCTCTTCCCCCCCCCCCCCATTCCCCTCCAGCATACTTAAAAGAAACATAGCAAGAGAAATAGGAGACTGGAATTTGCAGGGGAGGGAAAGGTGTAGAGGGCCATGAGAGCCTTTTTAAAGAATAAAAGCCTTGGGAGGTATATATATATATATGTATATACTTAACTTGAGGGGACTGTCATTTTGGCAACAGTGCTACTGAAAGTATCGCAGGCCTAATACTTTCCCTAAAGATATTTAGTGTTATTATGTCTTGACTTATATAGTAGTTATAAATAGCCCATTTAGAGATGGAATCATTTGTTTCTGTCGGACTCCTGCCCAAATGCATGGGAATGTGAGCTGAATGTGCTTTGAACCCTGGGGAGGTAAATATCAGACACAGTCTTCATATATGGAGGGTGTAGTTTAACACAAGCAGCTGACTGCACACTTCAGCCAGTGGTGAGTCTGCACCTGGTGCAGGTAACTTGTGAACAAGCTCACGGGCAGCTGATATGATCTTTTGAGTTGGAGGCTCAGTAGCAGGTTATTTGTCCTGCATGGTTCTGTTTTTCTTTCAGTCCCGTTACGCTCTTCAGCATTTTCTATATGTATATGGACGTGCTCTAAATAACATCAAAAGAATGAGAGTGATCTAACAGTTGTTTTCTGGAGGAATTTTCCCTAATCAGGTGCATATGCCTCCCTATCACAATACAATTTCAGGCTTCTCACATAATGGACTATGAATCCTATCTTCTGGACAGGGACACTTGTTTTATTTTGACATAATAGACACAATTTTAGTCTTTCTATGGGGGTATGCCCATACAGCTCTGTTTTTAAGGTTTGTGTGATCTGATCCATGAGGAAATTTGCATCAGTGTTGCTGGCTTCTTGCTACTGTAGGATGGTTTTAGTTTCCCAAAGTATTGCTTTGCCAGCATGGATTTCATCAGGATTTTAGGTGGGAATGCAGCAAGAGATCCCCCTCAGTGGGTGAAGCTTTCCGAAGTGCAAACTATATGTACATGGCTGTTACCAATGCTCGTGGCAATTACTAGGTTTGGCCTGACTGGCTATCAGAGTTGATGATGCTGATGGGAGCTGGTGACTGTAAATGGGGTGGAGGGAGGGGGGCAGGAAGAGGAAAAAGGAAAAACTTGTAATTCATGTTCTAGCGATGGGGTATTGTTTTGTTTTTCCCAAAAGAACCGGGGGAAGGTTCTTACTTTGAACATATTTCGCTTTCTTTAACAAGTTGTTTTTGACTAAGTCCTCCTCACTTTGCTAAAATATAACAGTTTTCATTCTGACAGCATCAACCTGTACTACAGATATAGAACCCCAGTGAGAATAGACCTTTAACAGGAATTTATATCCCAAGTCTGAAGTGCACACTTTATATCTGTTATGATCCCTGGGTGCCTGTTAAGGGATTACTTACATCTTACCATCCTAAGTTTCTTTCCATAAACAAATGAAACCTTTGAGTCTGAGGTTCAAGGAATATGCTCAGATGAAACATGGTTTAACAGCCCTTTGGGGAGAAAGAGAGAAGGTAGGAAAGTGAAGAATTGATGACCTATTAACTGTTTCAATTTCCCACCTTGAATTATTGACAACATGTGACATTACAACCTTACAAATTACTGTCTATAAACAGCTCAGAAAATATGACCTTTGCATTACAATTGGTCTCAAGATGCCTTCCAGCTTATTACAAACAGCTGCTGCTGGCATATTTTTTTGCAGCTGGAGTGGGTGAAAGAATGCAAGGAACCGAAGAACTTTTCTGTGTAATCAGAGAAATTTCAGATGACAAAATGTACTGCGCGATGGGTGAAATGTCTCTTTTTGAGACTGGGGTCACTCCTGGATTTTGGGGTGATCTAGTTTTCAGCAATGAAGACATCCAATCAGTTAAGGTTAGTTGTCCTGATGTTCTGCCCTGTCCTGTCCATTTCTAGAGCAAGTGGTGATTCTGTTCATAGCTGCTAGAAAGCCCTGTGTTACTCTAAATCCTCCCACTTCCTTGACTTTGGTGACCACCAGCGGGTAGAAGCTGAATGGATGGTTTGTCTCACTTGTTTATGGCAAACCAAGTGCAGTAAATTCTTGCATTGTTTTGTTGTTCATGTGATTACACACAAACTAAAGTAAGTCTTGTGCTGAATTTGGCCCTGAGATTTCTGCTGATTTGGGAGAAGCTGAGAACACAAGGACTTGATTTTGCATCTTTTCTTCTTAGCACTATTGAGGAGTAACAAGTGACCAAATTAGTGTTGGCGGCCAGAGAGCACACAAGGCACTTTCTGAATCCCAGGCCTGAGCTAAATTAATTTCTAATTTGACTCCATTAATAAAGGAGTTGTTATAAGGTAGTTATAAGGTCTCATCCATAAGATGACACCTATCACGTTTGTCTATGGAGTGATTGTCTATGTCTATGGAGCATTTTATTGTCATTTAGTGTAAGATGTGTAGGGAGTGCTAGAAGAGTGTTTGCAGGGGAACTGGTATTTGGAAGAATAGATGTCTCTAACAGTGTAAAAAACGACTGTGCTGAATAAAAATAATCTTTATACCAAGCTTGGGTTTTTTTTCTCAGTTTCTGGGAAACCTACCTTGTATCTGTTTTAGTGTTGTTCATCATTGACAGAAGATCAGTTGAAAAAGTATATGTTCCCATCTGTGTTGATGCAAGAAGACAGTAGAATTACGGGAAGAGGAAATAGGAGGCTTGAATTTGACTCACGCCCTGTTAGAGCTAGACAGGGTGGAAGCTGTGATTTAAAGTTAGAGCAGGTCAGGACCTTATGAAGTTCATCTCTCCATGCATTAGAGGACAGGGAAGAAGGATTTCAAGAGTGAAGACCCAGGAGTTCATCAGAGTAAGTTTTCCCTCCCTGCATCCCATAACAAACTCTCTTAAACTCTGTATGCTTGATGTGTGCAATAAAACCAACCTACACCACAGAACTGGTGTTAGGAGTGATCAATTAATGTTTTCAGGGCACTTTGGGGACCTAAAGATGAAAGGCACTTATGGTCATAGGTTACACTACTCCTGCTGCCCCCAGATGAAAGTTTTATTTTAAAGATTCAATTTCTTCCCTGGGGTGAGAGGGAGGCAGTATATTACTCAGGGACATCATCCTTATCTCTGTTGTAGCTGCCTTGTGACCATGCAACATCATTCAATAATTCTGTCAAGTAGTATCTTTTGCTTGTGACAGAGTGCTAAACAGTGATTTATTGCTTGAATACACATTGCTTTCATGAAAGTGATTTGTTCAAACAACAGTAAAGTGCTAAATAAATTATTCATTGCATGCTAATTTTTCACTTTTATATTCTGTAGTGAGCTCCAGAATAAGCAATCTGGACGTTGTTTATAGCACGTGAATACCTTTTTTGTTGTTGTTCTGTGTTTGTCCACACCCATGGTCTTTGTCTTTGCCCAGGATGCAGTTTATTTCCCAGGGAAACCTCTAGTTTCAGCTTTTATCAACGGCGTTGCCTTTTGTGATATTTTTCCTCTTCATTCTTTCTTCAGACAGAGTTGGGTGAATTATGTTCAAGTGGAAGCTTGGATTACTGGTTTGGGAAATACTGTGTGTGTTTGGAGTTTATGGGTATTTCTAAGTCCTTCAGAAACTTCTGGGTCTTAACCAGGAAGGCACCACCATAAATACAGCTTGGAAAGTAGGATCCTAATGGCTGAGTGGCATGTTTTCATAAAGTCTCCTCTTGCATGCTCCCTCTTTTTCTGAGTGTTGTATGCAGCTCTTTTAGCTACCAGTGGCTATGCTGGGGCACTAGTTTGCACAGAAGATCAGATAACTGAGAAACTCCTCAGAAGCAAGTTTTTCACTTGTAGATATGCAGGCCTTCCAAATTTGCTTCAGAAATGGCTTCTCAGCAGTTAAAAATCTTTGTTCTTTGGCAGAGCTCAGAGCCTCCTGTATGTCTCTGAGTGTTTCAATAGCAAGCCTGAGAGCAGGCCAGGCACAGAACAGTTTAGTGCTTTGCTCCAATTGACCCTTTCACCCTTTCTGGGTGTCCACTCTAAATCACTGGCAGTAACTGTGTGTTTAAGCAAGAGCTGCTGATTGACAGTGAATATAATAGGGTGTAAGAGCAGAAATTTTCTTCCAAGTAGTTTAGGGCTTCACCCTCTTCTGGTCTTAATTCTGAAGTAATCCCCCAAAGGCCCATGTGGGTATTCAGTGAAATGAATAAATAGAAGACTTCATTTTCCTCTTGAAACATGCACAGACCTCTCATGCTAATGGCTTTTAAGCATCAATGCAATTATAGCGTGTAATCGATTCTCTCTATACCAACTTTTGTCTTCTGAAATGGAACCTTATCTCTTTCTTTACTATTTGCCTTTGTATTAAAACATTTCCTGATGACAGGCAGTTTTCCCCCTTGTTTTTGTCCTCCTTCCCCTCTTTCCTGCCTACTTCTGCCACTGGAATAAAATCCATTATTGCATTTACTTTGGAACCTGAATATCTTTGCTTTTTATCCCTACAGTAATTTACTCCCTGGAATTTCCTTTTACTCCCTTTATCAGGTTTGGGTTTTTGGGGTTTTTTTTTTGAGTTCATTAATCACGTTTGGAGCTGCTCAGAAATATTTCCATGAAACACATTCTTATTTAATGAAAAGGGAATTTGTGAAAATGGATTTTAATGTTGGAAAAAGGGCTCAAAGCAGGGAATTAATTCCCCTTTATAAGTTACTCAGCATGTCAGTAGCTAAGGTGTTTTTCTGGAATGTGGTAGGCCTAGGTTTGGGTTCCTTTTGGAGACAGGAGCAGCTGTGACTCAGTGTCTTGACCTTTGGGCTGTAGCTATTACAGAAACATAAATTCCTTCTCTTTGCTGTGGTGGTAGTATTTTAAATTCTTTTTAGACCATAACAAATTTCTGTTTCATCCTGATGACAAAAATGAAGACTGGACTGGAGCTATCTTTACAAGATTTGAAAGAGATGCCTTATTTTGCCTCACATTACTAGAATTCGTATTGTTGTATTCCTTAAAAGTTGTCACCATGCCAGGGACCCCGTAAGCTGAGTAGAATAGAAACTGCCATACATCTTGCTCTACTGATTGAATTATACAAGACTAAAAAAGGAAATACAAGTATCCATGTTTGGCAAACATTGAATTTCTTGCCTACAGGTGGTTTTTATAGTGCCAAAAATATGAATAGCTATAAACAGATTTAGACAAATTCATGAGGGCTAAAGCTACCTACGGTAGCTATAAGAACAAAAAAATTGTTATACTTGGCCATATTTCCTCTCCAACAGTGGCTAAAATTGCATGCTTGGAAAACCTTGCACGAACATTGTGCTAGATATTTTTTTAAATTGATTTAATTGACCTCACTGTAAATTTCTTACTTAAATTTCTCCTGTCTCCCCTTGAAACTGACGTTAAGTTTTCAGTATCCACAAAGTACAGTGAGAAGGAATTTCCCACCACATGGATATGTAGTATTTTGAACCTCTCATTTTAAATTGCTTTGCTACGTCTTTGTACTGAAAAACAGTGAATAATCAATTCAGGACACTTACGACTTTAGAGATGTCTTTCATATCTCCTTTGCTGTCTCTTTCTTGGACTGAGAGTTTGAGCCATTTCTCATTTTAAAAAAAAGGGCCATTCTACATCTTTGATCAACGTTGCTTACTTTCTTTGAGCCTTTTATTACTAGGCACAATAGTAGCAATAGTTTGTGAATTGTGAAGAGTGTAATCTGATTGCTGAAAGTTATTAAGGGAAGAATGGCCCTCTACATGGACAATTTTTAATGCTTTCTCTCTAAATGTCTGCTGTCACCTCCTGTCACAGATGGGATAGTGGGCAATACCAGACCTTTTTTCTGTCCACTGAAGGATGCAGAAAAATGAAGGGATTTCTACTCTATGGATTCTTCATAGCAAAGGCTGTGGTGAAACAGGGATTTTGTAGTCTAGCTGTGTAACCATGTGGCTGGCCTTCTCTACCATCATGCTTTTCCTCGGTTCCTTTGCCTGTTGATGTGTTTATATAAGGAAGCCTGTTGATCTGCAGTCCAGGTGGAAAGCAGATCACAAAGTCTTCATGTCTCCATAGTTCTTGGTACTTGCATAGTTGTTAGAGGTCCTGATACTTGCTGACTGGTATAAAATCACTAAATAATAATAATACGAAGAACAAGATTTGTACAAGTAATTTGTCCCAAATAATGAGTTCTCTAGAGTTTGTCTTTTTTTTTATTCATGAGCAGCCTGTAAAATTCTCAGTCATGAATTATTCAGACTTATTTGTGAATTTATATGAAAACATTTCTGCACATAGCTGCCTCACCAAAGGGCTCATTGTGAATATTCCTGTGTTCTGATTGTGTTCCCCATTTTTTACCAAGTCCTAAAGTTCTGTGTTGTATTGGAAAGGGAGAGATGACGAAGGGAAGAGATAGGTGTTGCCCGATTATTTCCAGTCTTTGAATGGTGCATAGGCTCAAACACGGTAGTCTAGCCTGACAAACATGGTTTATTAACACATAATGCATAAGAAAGCTTCATCGTTTAGTTTCCTGCTGAATTACAGAAGACCAACAAGCTTGTGAAACCTTAATTTAGTGCTTCTTTGTTATTGACTTATGTTCCCGCTAAGCAGGTGATGGGAAAGATCTCTAGAGTTTAATAAGGGATTCATGGATCACTGCACACTGAGGTGTATTTAAACTGTCTTGATTGTGGCTGGTTATTTGTTTCTCCCCAATTAGAAGGGAGTGTGACAGTTTCATCAGGAGGGTCTTGTAAAGGATAGTTACACCATCACCATTTTTTACATAGCCATATGTATTACAGTACCTAATTAACAGAGTATTGTTATATTGAAGACTGCTTGTGTTCCATGCAGGTGTGAGACAGTCCCTATGCCAAAACATTTACAGCTCGTAACAACAGAGCAACCAAACTGCACACGCGGTGCTTTGGGTTCCAGACACTCTGGATGTGTTGCGTGCCCCTCGCATGGGTGGAGAGCACCAGAGGAGAGGGGAGGCAGTTATAACTGCTCTCTTCTCAAATTGTGGCACATCCTGAAGATTGGGTCGTAGTGTAGAGTGTGTAGCTGGCACACGACTGAAACTAGAAGCTTTCTGTCAGGTTATTGTGTTCTAATACAGGACTAATGCTGGAGTTCATGAAGACCGTCTCAGTTATCCTGTGCTGGAAATGAACATGCTGCTAGAGCTGTGGTTTGATACGGAAAAGTCTGTGGTGCTGGACAAGAATGGCAGAATGGCATCCTGAAGGCTTTCACTGGGTGGCAGGGGGAGGGCAGCATTCCCTTTTTTTCCTGTGACTTCAGTGGTCAAAAAGAGATGTCTGATCACCACACTAACAGCCTACAGAAGAAACTGGTTCTCAGACTGATACAGAAAGCTACCATAAGTGGCTTGTGGTCAGGTGTTAGCAATATTTTATCACATATACCATTTGTAGCACTTTCAAATTATTTCAACAAAGTATTGCGTAAGGAACAGTCTGTACCCAAAGAATGCTGAGAGCTGGTGGTGCACAATTCAGGCAACTGGACTATCGACTAAATAGTTCTGTGGCTTGTCGCAGAACAGCTGCAGTTTTGACTGAAACTGATGCAATGTACATGCAAGGCATGGAAGTCTAAAATATTAAAGCAGAGGTGCTGTTTTGTGTTCTCATACGCAAAGGCCTGTTCCGATTTTGAAACTGGCACTCGAATCCTGCAGGACCAATCTTCGTGGCACGCTTTTAGGTCAATCTAGAGGTAACGCTGTAAAAATCAGAGCCCAAGAAGTTACACTGAACACCTTTAAAAATTTCATTGTGTTCTTCTGTTTGAAAAATCTCTATCACCGTGGAGCTATAAAAGTTGTTTGTTTGAGTTTAGTGCCCTGTTGTGCTCTGTAAAGTGGGAAGCGTTTGGGGGTAGTGGTGAGAATACAGCTGATAAAATGTATCCAAGATGAGAGCGCTGTTGGTATAAATGAGATGGAACATCGCAGTCCACTTTGTGCACTGGGTATTTAGTAACAGTGATCAAACCTTAAATACAGCAGTGGTTCCAGTCCACGTCCTTGTTTGAATAAGTATGGATGCGTTTTAACGTAGTGCTCCCATGTTGCGTTCCCAGGAGTAAATTTGCAGTTGTCAGTGAGTAGTGCGAAGTGTTACGGATCCCTGACCTAGTGTGCAATTAGCTGGCTCAGTTACGGGTTTCTGTGTAGCTGTGGCAGAAGATAGCTCAGTGTGGGCTTGCTCGCTTCCTTTCTGGACACACATCATTAGCAGCAGATGAGTTACACAGCCACAGAACGTATCCTGTTGCTCCCTTCCCAATGTGCTAGGAGCCCAATCCGCAGTAGTGTGCGGACTTTTGTTCACTACCTTCCTAGCCAGCTAGTTCAGCGCTGTTTGACACTAAATGTTTTTTGCCAGGGGAGAAAAGTCAGGTTAAAGGTAACCCTTGCATTACATTTGGAACAGGTGCTGCCATAAAGGACGAGCTTTGGCCGATACCCTGTGGGAGCCTTGCTAGATGCATTTGTTGAGAAGTTGAAAGCAAGGTCAAGACGGAGATTTAATTCAGCATTAAACCTGAGTCATAAATGCAAGGAAGGGTGCAGTGAGATAGCGTGGACCAGTTGAACATGAGCGAACATAGGTCTGGAAGAAATTTAGCCATGCTTGCCTTAGAATTTCTTCCAAGATAGCAAAGAGCCTCCTAGGGCCTAAACGGGCAAATTTGCAGAGCAATCGTTTCTGTCCAGTCACTGATTTCCATCTTGAAAACAATAGATAGGCCTTCACATCCCACTGGTGGGTAAAGATTCTTAAAAAGCAATCACAGGTTGGGAGTGATCAACAAAGTGAATTTTCCTTGAAAATGCTGTTTTGGTTTAAAGAACAGTGTCCAAGATGCAAATACCCTGTCCTTCCTAGAATAGCCACTAGGAACTGGTTTCCTTTGGGAGACTGGCTAGCCAGGTGCAAGTACCTCTTTTGTCAGTCTGTCTTTTCCCAGGTGAGTGTGCTAACCCACCAAACCTCCTGTCTGTTTCTTTCCTGCTGGGGCTTTTCCACTTCCTATGAGTAACTCAAACAAAACATTTTTAGCGCTATACCTCATGGTTAGTGCACTCGCTGGGGATGTGGTAAACCCAGGATCAAATATCTTTTGCTCTGAACTATCAATGTGGAAATTATGGAGCTTTCTCTTTCCTTCTCTTCCATACATGCTGTGGCAGAATAACCCACTTCAGCTGCTGATCCTAATGAACGGACTTTCTGAAGCCTTGCATTTCTGTGCAATAGGATGGGTTATCTGTATGCACAGCAGAACTGGCATAAGACTGGATTTTCAGCTTCTTTCATTGTATCTCTACTTTGCTTGTTCTTTTCTTCTTGCTCTTGTTATCTTACATTGATTGGTAAGTGGTAAAGAAGGCAGAAAAACACACAGACTCAGAAAACAAAAACAAAGGAAGAAATAAAAAAAAAAAGGTGAGACAATACTTTCATTATTGTGCTTCTTCACAGCCCCTACTCTGACATTTAGAGCAACATAATATGCATGTCTCTGTTCATTAGGTTCCTCAGTGCTGCATAGTGACAGCCACAGAGAAAAAAAAAAAAAGAAAAAGAAACAATCTTAAACATGAACTAACCTTTGCAGGCTAAATAACAAAGAAATGAGAACAGCAAAGGAGAAATATGTTTTCTGAAAAAGTAAATATAATCAAAATCATGGCCTTGCATAGGTTACTCAAATATCATTACAAAGGGGAAAAGAGAATACTGAACTCTAGGGCAGAAATAACTAATTTTCTGCCCAATGACTTGTTTGTTTTGCACATATATGTTTGAGCAGATCTATTGCTAGTATTTGAATCACAGTAAATGGCACAGGGAGACTGCTGAAACTAGAGATAGGCTTAAAGATATTCAGGAGCTGATACAGGTCCACAAAAATGTGAAAGCTTACTATTGGAAAGCCTTATGTGTTTTGAAAATAGGGTATCTGCACTAAGTGGAGATAACTAAGCTGTTACCCAACAAACTGGTGCATGTAGAATCATAGAATGATTAGAGTTGGAAGGGACCTTAAAGATTATCGAGTTCTAACGCCCGTGCCATGGGCAGAGACACATCCTGCTAGCCCCCTTCAGATACTAGAAGGCCATTATAAGATCTCCCTGGAGCCTTCTCTTCTCCAACAACCCCAACTCTCTCAGCCTGTCTTCATAGGAGAGGTGCTCCAGCCCTCTGATCATCTTCATGGCCCTCTTCCGGACTCCCTCCAATAGGTCCATGTCCTTCTTATGTTGGGGGCCCCAGAGCTGGACGTAGTACTCCAGGTGGGGTCTCACCAGAGCAGAGTAAAGGGGGCAGAATCATCTCCCTTGACCTGCTGGCCACGCTTCTTTTGATGCAGCCCAGGATGCGGTTGGCTTTTCTGGGCTGCTGACTCATGTTGAGCTTCTCATCCACCGACACCCCTAAGTCCTTCTACTCAGGGTTGCTCTGAGTCCATTCTCTGCCCAGCCTGTATTTGTGCTGGCAATTGCCCCCACCCATGTGCAGTACTTTGCACTTGGCCTTGCATATGTATGCTACAACATGGTGTCAAATACAAATATTAGCTTGGAAATGTTAAATGTTAAAATTTTATCATAAATTCACAAAGGAGCTAGGATATAGCAATATTATTTAGAGTTCTCAATGTAGTTAGTCTGCAACTAACATGCATATTTGAATGGGTCCAGGGTTGCATCTGCAGAGGGATTGTTAGAGGTATACCAAAAAGAAGCATGCTGGAATCCAGCTGGGTTTCCCCCCCCAGTTCTGAGAACTACAGCACTCTAAGATTGTGTGGGTTTGTACTGAAATTTCTGGGGGAAGAAAAAAAGAACAAAAGAGCCATTTCAGCTCTCTGGAAGTGAAACATTTTGATTTATCATATTCACACTTAACTTTTTGTCATGTCATAATTTTTTGGTTGTCAATTACAATTTTTTTTTCAAGTGAGGAGATTAAAATTCTCAATGGAGTTTTATTTCATGGAAGTTTTGAGATTTTTTTTGAATTTTCCTCAGTTGGAAAAAGTAAAAATCTGAGTGATTTGTGAAAAATAATTCTCAGTCTTTTTAGCACACTAGTAATTGCACACTACTAATCTTGGTATTCCATTAAATTAGTCTGATTCTAATTCTTGGCTTTGACAAATGGGGAAAGTGTTTCTTGAGTCTTTGCATGATCTTCCCCAAGATTACATCCGCCAGTGGCAAAGAATGAGGGTAAAACCTTGCTGTTTTTTTCCTATTTACTCTTCTGAATTTCTATTCCTGCTATCTTCAGGTCTGCTTGTAAAACTACCAGATGTCAAAATATTCACTAGTCAATTCAATATTCATTAGTCAATTACATTCCTCTGGTAAGCAGGGGAGGAGAGGACCAAGAGAAGACAACAAGGCTTGGAAAAAGATATAAGTGACTGTCCAGCTGCTTTGCAGATCCAAGGGAGGCTTGAACCTGAGGGTGTACGCAACTTCCACGTTGTATGGAAGGTCTCCAGAGGGGTCTCCAACACAGGGTGGCACTGAATCTCATTGAGTTCACTGCTACCATTCATCGGGAGAGTAGTTATTCAGAAAGGCTTTATGCACACACCCTTTGCTCTTCCTTTTTCTCCTCCCCCCCCCTTATTTTGTATTTATGTGATAAGTACAGGATTTATAGGCCCATTCAGAGGGTGCTGTGAGGGATGGCAGCAGCACAGTCCTGTATCTGGAGCAGGCAGCTGCCCTGCTGTCACTGATAAGCATTCCTGGGAGGGTGGAGATTGAAATTTAGTACTTAGAAAGCTCTAATTGGCACAAGCATTCATGAAACACATGTGCCCACTGCAGCTCCACCATCTGATGCCAGCTGGCACTTTGCACGTTGGCCGCCTCTTCAAAGCGGGACCCTCCAAGGCTTAGAGGGAGGCAACTCCTGGACAGCACTGGGGTTGTGCATTTTGGGGGACAGAGGGGATATCCATGTCAGGGTGCCTGGGGAGCAGAGGAGGAGGGGTCGTGGCAGTTGTGTGAACTGCCCCCATCATAGTGGAGGATGATGTCCTCTGGGTCCTGGGCCAGGGCAGGAGTCACCATGGAGCAATTTCAGGAGGAAATGCCACTCAATGAGTTGGGGTCACTGCGGATCAG
>JAHREE010000098.1:4261165-4357981 GCA_033628505.1 Tringa tobata
GTAGGAACTGATGTGTTCCAGCTGCACTTAATGAGCTCAAATCCATCCAGGAAGGGGGAGAGGATGCTGAGTGACTCAGCAACATCTCAGATGCCTTAGAGCCTTAATTTACCTGTGTAAATTTGGCCTATGCTTGACAGTATTCATGTACATGTCTTAACATCTCAGTGGGCGTTGTCATCCTGTCTTCCCACATAGGTTTGTCCCTTCCTTTCCTTCCTAAAATACTGCTTCTCTGCCCTCCCTGCTTCTGTCCTTTCCTTGGTTACTTTCAAGAAGTTTTGTCTTGCTCTGAAAGCTACATTTATATTTTCTTATGTAACAACACATAAAAGCCCAGAATTTTGCTGAATATAGATGTCATACACATTTGACTTCTCAATCACTAAAACTCTAACAGGCTTTTGTTATTATATATGACAATTATATAGACTGTCCTGTAAACTGTCATTAAGCCCTTGGAAAGGCTTGTACAGATTTCAGTAAGCTTTGGATCAGGCTCATTACCAGTATTTCCTATCCAAAGAGACAATGTTGTTTTCTGCTTTGTTTTGTCTTTTCTGTACCATCCATAAGTACACAAAGTTCTTATGAATTGAATTAGTATTTGTAAAATGGTGTGCTCCTTTCTGCTTTTTTGGGCACTGACTGGTAATGTACCTCCTATGAAAGCAGCCCTTGCACTGCAAGAGTTGCAGCTGAGGAGCAAGTCAGGTGGCTCCAGCAGAAAGGTGAGCCCAATGCGGTGGGGAGGGAAGTGGTGCTGGCACATCAGGCAGTGACTCACAGCTTGCTGCCTTACTTGGAGGAGTTCACACCATCTGCTGTTGGCGTCCGATTCCTAGGAGAGGTTTGAAGTGTGTGAATAAGGGCTAAAATTAATAACAGAAATTAGTAAACTCAGAGGGTTCCATGGAGAATCAAACTCTGTTGCCTCTATAGTATGAATAGGCTTATTTTTCAAGGGGTTGGAGATGGTAAGGCAGAGGTAAATTCCAAGGAAGAATTTTTCTGAGGCTAAAGGACTCTTTCTTTTTTAATATATGATTGGCAGCTGCTGTGCTGTGTCAGAGAAATTAAATGGGATCAGGTGCGTAAGTTTGATCAATGGCCAACTAAAGCTGTTGTCCTTGCTGATGTGTTACTGAGATCGCCATGCCATCTCTGGGAGACAAAAAAGAAAGAATTCATCAGGTGTCCCACAGTAACAGCCTCTCCTGATCAAGCCTTAGCTCCTGGTCCTCTGCAGCATGGTGCCATGGCCTCTGTCTTGCTCTGTGGTTCTGTTTAGTGGGTGCAGGTGGTTGCCCTGATTTTTAAGTCACCAGCTGTGCCTGTTGTGGCTGTAACATTGTGGTACAGCTGTGGCAGAGACTTGTAGGTGATGAATCCCATCTGCTCAGATCATGAGCTGGCATTAGTCCTGCTAAAAGGCCCAAGTTTGGTGCTGCTAATTCACTGAGCTCACAGAACAGTTTGTTGAGAAACTCAACTAAATCTTAAATATCGCTCTGTAATGTCTAAATGCAAAATCAGTAAAGATAGGATAAACTGCCAAGAGGTTTAGATTCTTTGTAGGAACAGGGCTGGTAGAATAACTCTTCTACGACAGAGTCCTGCAAAAATTAGGCAGTTACACTCAAGGGGCTGAAATTGCTGGCCTCTGAATCAGACAGGACTTGTCAGCACTATCAGTTGAGTTAATGCCCAGTGGTAAGGGAGATGCACTGTTAGTGTTGCTTTTCTGCCAGAGTCACAGAGTAGACAAGTAATAATGTCTTCATTCAGTATAAGAAGACTGTTCCATTAGTTGAAAAAATAGACTAGGAATGGGTTTGTCTGGGGATGGAGAACAGAGATCTAGTCAAAGTCCCCAGGCAGGGGTGTATGTGATTTACTTACTGTTTTGTTCCAGTGCTGTCATTTGCTGCACTCTAGGCTGACTTTCTGGGATTAATAATTTATAATGCTTAGTTACTAGTGCTTCCCTAAAGCAGACTCTTTACTATTGAGTTGCGCGCCAGTGCTGCAGATCAGATGGTCTGTCAATTGCCACCAGAATCGCTTCTGCCTGTCTTCACTGCTAATTTTCTAAAGCAAACTTTATCTTTAGCTGCTGCTTCATTTTCTGCATCTTTTTTTGCTCTGTCAGCCAAAGACTTCTGTTCTAGCAGGTCCCAAAGGTGTGGTTGCTTAATTCCCAGGTTCATTTTTAAATAATTCCCCAGCTGGTAACAAACACTGGGATGAATGTAGGTATGCTGATTAGCTGCTATGACAACTATGTCTAATTAGCTGAGCTGGTATTTCCTTCCTGAATACCCAAAGGAGGTGTTTTATTTGAAGGTTTTTACATAGATGAGCTAGGAGTTAATCATTATGCGCAAGTCCAGTGGTTGAAGATAGTTCAGCCTCTGATCTAGCTCAATGGTCTTAATTCACAGAAGCAAAAGAGGCCTTATGTTTCAGTGGTGACAATGTAATCACTAGAGTTTTCCATTTGTTCCTCTCTGTTTCTCTACAGAAAAAGTTTTCTTTTCCTGCTCACCTTGCCACAGCCCTCAGAAGATACATTTGAGCTCCTTCAGGCTCAAACACAGACATATAACACCAGGCATTTTGCCCTGGCTGTCCATTTCTTTTGAATATTTGAGCAACACGACATTTGGGAATGGTGACACAAGTTAAATATCTCCTTCCCTCTGAGAAGAAACTCAGTAAAGCAGAACTGGGACCTAATCCACAGGAATTTCCCAAAGGACTGTAAATGTCTGGAATGTAAAAATGGGAATGTGAGAGTTTCATGGTCCCAAACCCAACCATGTTTCCATTTCCTGGCCAATAAAAGCTCCCAGTGTTGTTGGCTACATCTGTCCTGCAGAATTCAACTTATATTTCTGTGTCTTGGCCTAAATATAGTTTGTATTCTTCCATGCTTATGAATGTGAAGAAATTTGGTAATGTATGCTCTTTTCTTTTGGTCCCTGTAGACCACTGGTGAAGATAAAGGTACACTTCCTCAAACTAAGAGGAAATGTTTAGAAAGAATACTGTGAATCTCAAGGTGATGAAAGCATGTCTGGCATATCCAATGGTAAAGTGGTTTGGAGCAAAGTTTTGTACCAAGGGTTTTTGTATCTGGTGTTGCAGTGAGAAATTTTGGAGTGTGCAATTTCTCTCTCACCCTCAGGTTCTCCCACGTCAGTGACCAAGCGATAAAGCCAGTCTTGTGACAGTAGTCCCTTCTTTGGTGGCTGTTGTTTACAGGGTTTGGGAATGTTTGTCCAACTTGTATGCCTTCCTGAGGGATTTTCTGGGTGGTTTCAACTAGTTTGGATTGTAATGCAGTTCCTCTCCTGTAGACGCATTTCCTCCTTCACCCTTGAGTCAAAGCCGTTCCTCTACCTGATTCTGTCAATGTCCCTTAATGATCCTTAAGTGCCATTTAAGAGGTAGTTTTTCCTGAAGCATCTTTTCGCTTCCTTATTTCCTCTGTTCTCTTCACCAGCAGCTTCCCTCTTAAGTACCACTAGGCTGTTCTTACAGCAAACACCCCACAAACCAAGGCAGAACAGCCCCACATCTGTCATACCTCCTATATGGTATTTTGAAATGTCCTTTATAAAAATTATTAGCAGTTCAGGAATCCAATAAAACCTGTAGTTTTTTTAACCATTAATAACTTCAGGATTTTTCCGCTTAAGTCTTAACATGAAATAAAATTAAAAAAAA
The DNA here is from genome assembly GCA_033628505.1 of Tringa tobata. Lineage (NCBI taxonomy): Eukaryota > Metazoa > Chordata > Aves > Charadriiformes > Scolopacidae > Tringa > Tringa tobata. The sequence continues at coordinate 4,264,898 of JAHREE010000098.1, forward strand.
AAAAATCACAGGAGTTTGATTTCATTCTCTCCAACCGTTCTGTTCTATTCTCATATATAAAACATTCAAACAAAAATGCACTTATTTTTATATATTCTCCCACTGCCACCCAGCAGTTCCTCGACTCTCAGCAACCTCATGTAGTGTTGATAACTTCATGGGACGACTGCTGTGCTGTGTGTGGATGAGTCAGCTTTCCATTTTCAAAGTAGCGTTACTTTTTTCTTGCATCCACACATTTCTTATACACAACCTGGCTTGCTTTCTGAGGTTTGTCATGGCCCCCCCTCAGAGCCACAGTTGACTCCATCATTGCAAGAAAACCTGTCATCCTCAGCTACTGTTTACAATCACCTGACCTAAATGATTCCATAGGTACAAGGGCTTTCCTTGCAGAACTTCTTTGCAGCCTCTGTTTCCTGGTCCTCTGCAGCGAAGCTAGAAGAGCTAGTCCAATCTTAGCTGCACCCTATACCTGATTTTTAACTGTCTTGCTGATAGTTGAGATTATTCAAGCTACTCCCTTTCCTTCCCTTTTATAGTCCAGTAAATCCTTTTTGTTACACTGGAAATGTGCGGAGTTTCATTTTTATTTTAATGAACTGCTGCTGGGAGAGTCCTTCCCTTTTTGAATCCAATCACTTTGTCAGCTTGATTAGTCAAATTGCTGGTGAATCTATTAGCCTCCTCCATAATCATGAGTGTAGTTGCATTATTAAACATCTCTTGCTGTCCTACACGCAAGCAGAGTTCGAAGGGCTGAAGGGGAACATCACCCCAAAACAAGTACAGTGGCTCAGAGAGCTCTCTTCAGATAGAGAAGGCTCCTAAATTGAAGTTCTGTGGTATTTGAGAATGACATTATCTCAGCACTTGCCTTGCTGTAAAAAGAAGATTTGATTGAAACTAATTTCAGGATATTGGCGGTTGCTGCAATAAGAGCCCCAACTGTTGTTTTAATGCTTAGACAACTACAAATGCATCAATACTCTAGCTGATTATTTTGCTATATGCTGTCCTTTCCTTCCACCAAAGCCTGGATCTTTCATATCTCAGGTGGGTATCTTCCCAGAACTAACTAATCTGCTCCTTCTGATGTTCTGCCAGGAAATTTAATTCAGGAGATTTTCTGAGAAGTTTTGCTTTGAGAGGTTGGCATTTTCTAAAGTGAAAACATGTGTCTGAAATATTTCCAAGTGACCCTGCAGATGACTGAATTGAATTTCAGTTTTATCCCTGAACTTTCAATGTGTGTGAGGTTTGTTTTGTTTTTCCCCAACCACCCCTTTGAGGCAGAAGCACAAGCCTGTGAAATAATGAAGATTGTTCAGACAGTGACAGTACAGATGTCAAAGATATTCTTTGAGGCCTCTCCAGGACTCCTGGAGAGTTTGGGATTTGACAAAGGAAATTTATACCATGATGAACCTACTTAGCTGGCTGGAAAAATGGAATTTTTCTTTTATGAGGAATTTTGCATTTCTGAAACTGTAGGAAAACATGATAGTGAAACAGACTGTGAAACTTGTCACTAAAGGTGTGATGTAATTCAGCCAGCTGGTTGGCTAGGATGGCTGGATGTGTCCCTGGAGGATGTTTTGAGTCTATCTAGAAACTGTTACCTGATGTAAAACATCCTTAGGGAAAACTTTATTTTCAATGAAAAAAAATCTACTAGGACACATTACATTCTTGTATGGATGGTCTTAACAGGAGGTCTTACCTTGGTGAAGGTAATAATGAAAGGCTCATCAACAACGTGGAGATGTGTTCTCTAGAGGTACTGGTTCAAAGATTCAAATGCTACAGCTTAGTTCTTGCTTTTTATTTGTGATGGTGCCAGCTGTCACCAGCTGCAGGGCACAGAGAGGGTACAGCAAAGGGGTGATTTCTCCCCTATATGGGTTGAACTTGCTTTGAGCCCCCGCAGAGTATTTTTCTGTCTCCCAGAAGGGTAAGTCTTGCTGCCTCCGAGGAAGGGTGAACGCAGGGACTTTTAGCACAAGATTCTGCTGAATCCACAGGAATAAGCATCTTCTGAGTCTGCCGAGCAACTTGAAAGCTCAGATGTACAATTCCTGTCAGTTAAGTAGCTATGCACTATTTTTTGCATGATAGTAAATTCATCTTGAGGCTCTTGTAAGTAGTGAAAATCAAGAACTGAGGTCTTGATTCAAACACTTTTCAAAAGTAACAGGAATACTGTTTTGTGTCCAGTTTTGGTCAGTCTTATTTCAAAAAGAGTATGTTAGAAGTAGGGAACATCCAGAGAAAAGCAGTAAGGATTGGGCCATGGCATGAAGTGATTTGTGTGGAAGGAGTGATTGAGCTGACGAGGTATCTTTGGTCTGGAGAGTGACAACTAATGGGGGCCTGTAAAATGATGTCAGAGACCTGTAAAATGATGAAAGTCTCAATGAAGGAAAGCAGAGATTGCTTGTTCCCTCTCTTCTTTGTTACAGGAATCAGATGCCATAAAATAAATATATCAGAAAGCAAGTTCAAGGCAGAGGAGGTATGTTAATTGCCTACAGTACTGCCAATTTGAACTCTCAATGGTGATGTGAGATCAGAGCTGGGAAACTTATCTGACTGCCTTGATCCTACATTATATGTTGCGGTGGTATAAACATGGGAACCTGTGACTTTATGAGGTGGCCCCCTGACAAAGACTGAAAGATTTTGCTGCTGAGGCTGGCTCCAGCAAGGGTAGAAAATATTCCTGTCTCCTCATAGCGGTTTAACCAGAACTCCAGAGAAGTGCTGGTGAAAAGAAAACAAAAAAATGGGTGCTGGTTTTGTCTCCCACCCAGAGCAGGGAGGCAGGACCTGCCACATGTGGTCCGCTCAGGACTTGAAGTAATGCTACTGTGAAGCCTTTAAATGAGGAAAATATTTTGTGGAAAAACTGTCTGGGTGTCTGCTGCAGGGCACTTCTCTTCCTAGGCTGGAGTCAGGAGCAACTTCTGTAGGGAGAATTGGGCTACTGCAGAGGTTGCCACTGAGACAGCATTACAGATATCACCTCCACTGTCCTAGAAAGTTGAACTACCTCTGACAGGCACAGGAGCAATAATAAATTCTCATGGGACACATGTACAATAACCCCTCTCCATAGGATTCCTGTCACTGCAGCAATTAGAAGTGAGACATCTGGCTTGTCAGGGGCTTGTCTAAACTCTTCCAGCTCTGCCTTCCCTACTTTCTATGGTGTGGTCTGGCTGCAGTCCAGCCCCAGACCTTGAACAGTGGGGCAGGAATACTTCAGTTCTGCCCATGTGTCTGACCAGCCTTTGGGCTGGCTGTGAATGGGGGCATCAGTGAACCTTGTCCCTTGGACACCTGACACTTTCCTCTTTTGATTGAGGTGCCTCTGTTGAAGCTGGCTTGAAAAGTGTTTGCACTTGTTTCAAGTGGAGCAAATTCTAATTTGTCTGGAATGGGCCCTCCTGTTAAATGTTAAACTGACCTTTTCAAGAGAAATTTACTTGATAGTTCTAAGTGAAGCCCCGCTTTAAGCTAAACCTGTCACTACAACATGATTAAATTCACTTAAATGTACATCAGTTGCACATATTATTAATGGAAATTGAAATCAGCCTAAATGGTAACCATAAATTTTAAAACAGGGGGAAGAGAATGGAGATAGAAAAATCCACACATGATGTGAAGGTTAAGGTGTCTTATTCACCGAAAGATTAGATGGGCTGAACAGGGAACTCTATTCTGTAGCAGTGAAAAATCACTGACTACTTTTTCCATGTATTTACAGTGCTCTAATTCTAATCCACTGAAGAAGGGGGATTCAGTGCATTTTTGGCAGGGGTTTGATCTGTGGAGACCTAGAAGAATTGGTCACAGTTGTCTGGTCTTATTTCACCTGCTACTGGGCCTTTAAGCAACAAATTATCAGATTTCTGGCAGCCTGTTTGATAGATAGTAGAGGCGTGTGTGTGCATAGATAGTCCTGAAAGGGGGTTTCTGGGCATACCTGGGATACAGGAATGTCTGCTCTCCAGCTGAACTGCACATTTAACATCCTGCAAGTGTTTTTGCCTCTTTCCCTTCCCCACCATCCAGTATGACAGTTCCAGTGCTTGGCTGTTCTGACGACTGTTACTTAAAGAGTCTCTTCTAATTCGGCCGTAATAAATCAAAACTAAATTGAAGACCTTCCACTTATGGGCATTTATCAATGACTTTCCATCAAGCAGAAGGACAGGACTTGGCAAGCATCTCCCAGACAAATGTCCAGGGACTTATGAAGGTTCTTTTTGAGGCTGTTATCTTTATGTAGCTGTGTGACCTTTGTGATTCAAAGTAAAAATTTGAACCTTTTGTAATTAATAACTCTTGTTCTACCAGACTTAGCTTTCACACAGGTGAAATTAACCTGACTTTTTCTAGCTGTTTTGGGACACAGAGTATTTCCATGTGGCACTAAATAATACTCCATAAATGTGGCCAGATAAGCTCTTCTTTGGGTTAGGAGCTTAGTAGATTGCATCGGCCACAGTCTGGAAGTAAACACTAAGATCTTGTCTGTCCAGTATATGATGTGTGATGGACTATTTTCTTTCCCAATAATGCCACATCCACTTCCTATGACAGGAATATGAATGGGCATTTATAATATATACCACCAGTGGGGGACACATATTGCAGCCTGAGTGAGTCCATTGCACTAGCAGTTACGTGATTGTGTTAGCATAGAGCAGTTGTGTGCCTGGAACTGATGGGCTCTGTTGGACGTAGGCTTTGGCATTACATATAAATTTGAGGATTTACATGGCTCTTTTGTCATGTGTGAGATTTAGGGGTCAGCAAAGATGAAACCTGCTGACTTTCTGAGCATGCTGGAAGACGCACCTTATTTTAAGAGAATCGATGGTGGCTGAGGATGATGGGTATCTCATAAGAAGTTAGAAGGACTTCTCAGGTACTTGGCTGACTTCCTGTTGGTAGGATTATTTTAATAACTGGATTGTATAATTAATGTCTTTATGGACCTAAAGCTTTGGAAAGACCTTTCTTTTAATTTTAATTCCAAATAAATTAAAAACAGATGGCTTGGGGGGAAGGGGAAAAATCTTCTGGTCAAATTCCTTTTTTTTAAAGGCACTTGTGTATAAGCTATGAGTCATGGATGAAATCAGTAAGGATTTTAGTACCAAGGAATCTTTTCAAGATGTTTCGGTGTGCAGTCTTTACTTTCTGACAAAGAGAAAATGTAATTAATACAAGCTGGTTTTGCAATGCAAGGCCAAATGGTAACTTGATCTTGTGCAAGATGTTTCTGATATGGAATTTACAGCCTAGCTTTAACATTCTTTTATCATTTACCAGTAACATAAAAGCAAGATCCCATTTTATCTTTAGCTGGCACTGACATAAAAATGACTTTCAAAATCAAAGAATCAGAAGAGCTGAGCTCATTTCTAGAGCCATTTCTACCAGCCTGCGATTCCTCTGCGCACAAATGCCTGTGTATCAGTTCACTAATAGACTGAACACCTCACCTTGACCACATCTCGCTCTGTTCTTAATATGTAGCACAAGCTCCTGACCATTTTTTTCTGCAGAGTGATTGGGAGCATGCATTCTCCTCAGGCTTAGGAAACGGTATTAATCTTCTGCTGTGTACTTTCATTTCATTTCCTGTAAAAATCCATCTTCTGCTACTGGAGTTGACCTAAGGTTAGATGTCAAAGTAACAAATTACTGTCACTTGGTTGATACCCCAAGAGTAGCTATAAATAGCAAGCTTTATAACCCCGGTGATCCTTGAGATACATAGCGATAAATATGCTTCTACCAACCAAGAGGCAAAAATAAAGCTGCATGGCTCTGGGTGATATATGATGTTTGAAACTGACACAAACAGTACAGCTGCATCATTCAAATGGTTTTAAAAAGGAAAAAAGAAAAAAGTAACACTCCTTATATTTGCCTTCTTTAAAGCATTAATTAATGATTCTTGGGTACAGTAATCCAAGCAATCCACTAGCACAGTTTTTAAATCCAATAACAACAAATTCGTTCTTAGGTGATGTAGAGTAACAGTCAAGCTAGCAGCTTAACCTGTTCACTAGTAGGACTCACAGAACTAATTGAAACCTTTTCAGTGCACAATTTTCTGCTTAGAAATGCACAATTAGTCAGATAAATCCTTTGCAGTATTTTAAAAATGAAATCTTGACAAAATGTCAGAATGATTTGAAATTGAAAGTGTGTTTCGTTTTGATTTTCTCCTGGTTTCGTTTAAGCTTTTTGTCCTGTGGGGTGACAGCCAGACTGTATTATAAAATATTCAATTGAATGGATAATGATAATGCTGATATTAGTGGGATGAAACACTCTCTTCTTTTCTTCTCTTTTCTTTTTGTTTACTTAATTTCTTTTTCCCCTGTGTTTTTATTCTATCTGGAATTTGGGAATCATGATAGTTTAAAACAGGGCAAAAAAATTTTTGTTAGTATTGCCTAAGGGATGGAAATTCCATCTTCCAACTAACTTTAATATAAATGAATGCATGAGGCACGTTTTTAGCTAGTTTAGATGCTACTGGTCCTTGGGAGTTACTCCATTGTAACAACCGAGGGGCTTGGACAATGATTTTGAAAATAACATCTTGGGCTGTTTGGATCTTTTAAGCTTTCTGGCTCTTAATTTGCACTGGCAGGACAGAACAAAGATTGCATATTTTGTTGCAAGTGCTTGGATGGTGCTAGCTAGAAAACCTCTTCTGCGGGGTATGGACTAAAAGCCAGAGAAAACTTGCAACATTTTAATGACACGATAAAACTCCTTCTTGCTCTTAATTGGAGACTGGCTAAAGCAGTTTTCTGGATGTATAGCATGACTATGGATGCTAACATAGCTCTGCTGAGCTAGTAAATCAAATCTTGTAACTGAGCTCAGCCTGCTGTGAGGGTTTTTTTTTGCCTGGCAACACCCACCTTTTCAACAAAGCTGCAATGACCTCAGTGTTGTGATGGGTGGGGAGCGTAGGACATGTATGGTTGTCTCATCTCACTGATTAATGGAAAAGCTTCCTGTTGCTCTGCCCTCAAGCTACAAAATCCATTAACCACCCCTTGGGGTGCCTGAAATTTATTCTGGCCATTACCATCAATTAGAAAGTTAATAGTGTGATGATTACTGGGCTACAGTCCTAGCTATTTGTGTGATTTACGCCAGACTGTGGTGGAAATGGGAAGATGCAACACTCAAAGAACCATTTTATAAGTAAGAATTTGGCATTAAGGGTGCGGTGATGTCAGTATGCTTCATGTAAACATACAGCAAGAAGAATCATTAGTCATTCTCAATTCTTCTAATTTAAAAGGCATCTTTTAATTTAAATGTAAGGAAAAACAACTTTAATATCTATCACAGCTAAGCTGAGATTTATTTTTTTTTAGTTGATGATCGTAAGCCTTGAGTCAGGCTGGGCCTATGGGAATGGTTTCACTGAGGGCTGCAGTTACCTGCTGGAGAATACTCTGATGAGGGAAAGGTGGAAACTTGCATCCTAGCATACTTGTTTGTTTTGACAAACAAGTCAGGTGGATAAGGAGATCTTCCAGACCAGTGTAGTCCACTAATCTCCAAAAATTTCCCTGACGTAGTAAGGAATAAGCCTGTTGCCAGTAAACTTTCATTCCTTTTTTTTCAAAGTGTGCTCCTTCATTGAAAATAGTGCTGTGATGAAAAATGGAAAAAATATTGAAAAACAGTACTATGGACGTAGGGAAGGAGAAAATGCTTGGAGTGTAGCATAAGTGTTAATAACATATCAGCTTTTGGTATGCGTTAATTAGCTCTCCCAAATTAATGATCTTGTGGGAGTTACTGATCCTTCCCACATGCATCCAGGCACTGTGGCCCAAAATGGCTCATAGAAAGAACTGGAGAAATTGCACTGGTGTTTTAGCCAGAGCGCCACTACTGTCATCTTCTTGAGTCTTTTCACTGAGAGGGTCAAGTGGAAGTCTTGCTTTGATGACTGTCCCTTTGTTTCTTGCTACAGGCTTTCATCTAGCATTGGATTAGAATAATTAAAGTGGTTATGATTGCTAGCCTCCCTACGTTCTTCTTGACTTTTGCCAATTCTGTCAGTGAGGGACTGGAGATGAGTCTTTCAGGATGGTAAGAAGCTGGAAGGGAGTTTTGAGGGGGAGAGCTCTAGAGACTTATTCTCTCTGCTGCTCAAGCAATGGAAGTCAAAGCCAGAGTTCCTTCTACTGCCACCTTACCTTTTCCTCAGGGGCAACAGCCAGTACTGCATCTGGTAGCCAGGCAAAATAGGTGGTAAGTCCACAGTTATTTTGCCATGAATGTGTTGTATGGTGAAAGGTGTGGCTTGCTGAAGCCGTAAGTTTGGGTAGTCCCGAAACCGGTGTGTATGCTCAACACAGCCCCAGATGATAAGAGGGTGGATAGCTATAAAATAGCAGCCTATATCTACAGCTTGCATCAGCAGATGGAGGTTTAACCATGTAGCTACAGATTCTGGTAGGCCCTTTACTAAATATATGCAAAGGGATGGATGGTCCTTACTTTAGATATGATAGAGACAGAAGGATAGATATTCTCTGCTTAGGTTGCTAACCTGGGATACTAACTCTCAACTAAAATAGCTGCGAAAGTAAGTTAACCATATTTACTTTTCTTTATCTATTATTTTAAGGGGAAATAAACAGCACGTCTGGTTCACCTACAATAATATTTCCTGGACCTCCCACCCCCATATTTCATTTCTTTCTGATTTAGGTAAAATTTTGAGTAACTATCCAATACAATATGTAAACTCTGCATTGGATGATAAAATATGAGCTGCTTCTACTGCTTGTCACATCTTTAAATTATTTATAGCAATAATCAACTGAGCTATATTAAGCCAAAAATTGCAAGAAATTTGAGTGTGTATATTTCTGTTCATTCAGATTACTCCAAATAAAAGTTGATTAAAAAGGAGAAGAAGAAAATTGAATTAATTTAACTGATTATGCAGAGAAATGTCAATTTCATAGTTTCCTATTGTTTCTTCATAATTTTTTTACCCTCTCACATCCCCTAAGTCTTTTTGATGTCTTCTATATATGGGAAACTTTATTTTCTGATGAGAATATTCTTTCCATAAGGGAAAAAATTACACATTTTGGTAAACTCATATAAAAAGTCATAACTTCATTTCTAGTAAAACTTACAGTCACAATTCAAACTGGAAGCAAGACATTTTCAAAATGGAGGCTTAAATCTGTTTTAAAATGCACATTTAGGCTGTATTTAATTTTGTATTTCTACCTTTCGACACTGATATTAAGGCTCTTTCCAAACCTGATTTACACACACAAAACCCCAGAAAACCTATGCTGTCAGGATGGAGTGGGAAGTCGGTGGAGCCTGAGGGGACTTGCATTTGGCTCTGTCACAGACTTCCTTCGGATGCAGGATTAGTTATCTAGTCTTTCCCTCTGTTTCCTCCACCTCGACAGTGGGAACAGAAATACTCGCCAGCCTGCTGAGTGCCTCATGAGAAAAAAGTCATCAGAAATGTCTTTGCTTAGGGAGTGAGACATGTGGTTCCCTTGAGTTTTGAAATTTCCTCTTTTTCTTTACCCTGGAGATGTCTTTCAAAGTTAATTTCAGCCTGCCAGGGTAAATTTGAAGTGTTTAAGTGCTGTGACATGTGCGGTGCTATTACAGACATTTTAAGAAATGCTAACCAACTCTTTGGCTTGTCACTGCTGTCAGGCCACTTAATACCGCCCTCTTCAACCAAACTCTTTATGAAGGCAAATAAAAGCCTCTCCCAACTAGGTTCACTTTAGCTTAATACCTGCTTAAAGCAAATGAGCTATAGCTAAAAATCAGCCAAGATTATTAATAAAGTGAGGAAGAGGAGGCCAAGGAAGGCATAAAGACACGGTATGGCTGGTCCTCAGGGACACACATCAGTTCAGTTTTGAAAGGCCGGGGCTGCTCAGCGGGATGCAGGAGTTTTAAATAAAAACCCTGTGTTCTGCCTTAAAAAGTCCACAAGAAGAATCCCTCAGACTTTCTAATGTGATAACCTGTGTGCTAGAGGGGGACCGCTAGCTCTTCAGAGTGTGACCTTGGGAGAGAACCTTGCACAAATGAGGGTAAGGACTCCTTGCTGCATGGAGGTTCCGTCCAAGGTCACAAGGTTCACTGTGTTTACAGCTTGCAGTTGCTCTTTATGTGGAGATGTAAAATTCCCCTCAAAACATGTCAGTCTCTGTGCGCCAGGTAAACAGTTCCCATTAGAAATGGGCAAGTCCTTACAGAATTTCTCCAACAAGTTAGAAAGATAGCCAGTGGTGAGAAGCATCCAGGTGAAGCAAAGTAATTTGTAAAGCAAGAGTAACTTTCTATGAAAATAAAGAACAGGCTCAAAAACCCAGTTCCTTCCTGAGAGAGAAGCTGAGATCAGACATTATTACTTTCTGGAAAAAGTACCAGGGTTACACATGAAGGAGTTAAATCAAAACAGGCATCAGACAAAAAGTGACAGCTATCAATGGCTTGGGAAAGGCTTAATAGGAAGAACCCATGAACTTAAATGGTTAGCTGTTGAAGAGGAGTTTGACATTACTAGCTTTTGTGAAACGTGGTGGCATGGCAAAAATCAACGGGCAACTTTAGTACTTGGCTATAAAACCATACAGGAAAGAGTTTCAATTTAAGTGATGAGGGAATAGCACTTCAGCCTGCAAAGATCCCCAGAAAGAGTGAATGCAAAAGTCAACAATTCTACAGCAGCGTTTACAAAACAGGCTTAAAACATTGCACACAGGAATACAAATACACTCCAGAATTACCAGCTCCAGTATTTTTCCCATTCACACATGAAAGATCATTTTTAATGTCTTAATTACTCCTTTGTTCAAAAACTTGTTCAGTGAAAGCCTGTCGTAAACGCAGCCTGTGATTCCACAGTTCTGCCTTCTGTAATCAGAAAGCCGCCTATCCAAAAATCTGCTCATGTAGAGATTAATATGGCAGCAACTGACAAATCTTGTGCTCAACGGGCCAGTCCCTTTGGAGACAAACCAGGTGGCAAATGTAGTTACTCGGGAGGTTGGAACAGATGATCTAATAGTTGCTGCTGTTCCTTACTTAAAATACCTGACTTTTGCCAGGGGTGAATTCATGTGCAGAAGGACAAACAGGCCAGAGCCCATCTCTTCACGCTGCTCCTGATCATGACAGGCTGCTCTGCTCTGCTGCTCCCTACCCAAATTACAGATGCTCCTGGTCCTGCCTCCCAGGGCTGGCTGCCACTCGGACAGCAGTTAGAGCAGCAAATTAAATGGTGGAGGAAGGAGGGTGAGGACATGATACATAGCCAGTCCTCTTGTGGTTGATGTGGAGGAAGCAGTTACATTAAAATGCAAAAACCAGGCATAACTGGTGGAAAAAGAGGGGGGGGAGTAAATTGTGCCAATTAAAGTGATTGTTTCTTAATGATATGTGTTATAGCAAGGAACTTTGTCTGTTAACATATGTCTTTATTGGGAAGAAAGCTGCACTGAAATAGGCGGGAGACACGATGTTACACAGCTTAAAGTCTGCATGGAATATTTTTTTTTTTTCTTGTGGAGTGTTCCGGAAGGATCTTGTTGCAAAAGAAACCTTGACCAAACAATCAACTGGTTGATTCTTCAATTCTTCAGCAACTTATATAAAATAAATACAGACAGCCTTAAATTTGTAACAAAAGAGTAAACAGCGACTTGCTAGGGAATTTATTTAATCTATGTATTCAAACTGACAGTCCTCTGAATTTCAGGCTGCGCTTCTTGAGAAAGAAGAAAATTTCCATAAGGTTCATGTTACTGGTTGATTCAGAATGCCTATTATCGTTGTGAAATATTGGTAGGAATGGATTGAGATATATTCATGACAGTAGGTGGACTAATGGAATTCAGTGGCTTTATTTAAAATGTGCAGGAGTTTATTATAATACTGTAATAGAAATGTCATTTACCCTGACGGGAAGAGAGGGAAAAGCCCTGTCAATGAATAATAATGAAGTTATTTAAGTGTCAAGTTTCTTGCAAATAGTTTGCAAAATATAAATTATTCTACATGTTCCTAGTTTTGTTTTAATTTATTACTCAGGGAAGTCAGAGCTTCAGTCCCACAGTTTTGGTACTTTTTTATACTGTCAAACGGACTAGTAATAATTAAAATGTTTATCTTCTTGGAGGTTTGCAGAAATCATTCTGATTTACTGAAAAAGTAGGAAGTCTGATTCTAAACAGCTACTGGTAAAGTTTGGGATAGTTTTAACAGAAGCAATTACAACTGAAATGGTGGGACAGTTGTGAAGTTCAGAATTGTGTCTAAATACTCTGCTTCTGAATATTATTCTTATAGGAAGTATCATCTGCATTTCAGTAACATCCTCAATGTCCTAACACATATGTATTCTTTTTTTTCCCATATTTAGTTAAACTTGGACATACATCAAACCTCTCTGCAGACCTTCCTGTTTCAAACTTATCTGGACTTATTTTGATTTAGCCTGTAACCGTACCAAGCCAGATCAGGCCAAAATGAAACAAATTACACAGGCATTTAAATTAGTTTGAAATGTGTATAAACACACACCCTATCCCCCTCAACCACTTTGAGAAGGCATTGCAATATGCATGTCTACACAAGAGCTAATGTAACAGGGCTTCCTGTTCATTCAATTACATATAGTTATTTCAGTAGCTGTGGCTTTTCAGCAGAGGGTTTGATTTTTGTGTTTTCAGCTCTACAGATTTAGTCCTTTCAGATGATTTATCCAGGCATTTGCTTGCTCTGCTCATGTTGTACAGATGCACTAAAATTGAGTTCTCTCTGCAGAGCTTCAGAGAAGCAGCCTACCACACCAAATGTGGGAGATGTTGGTTGATACATACCTATTCCCCTTCAGATAGCTGGGATTGAAGCTGTTCATCCTACACTGTCCTTAGTGCCTACACCCTGCTGAGGTGCATCTGTCTCTTGCAACACTTCCAGGTTCAGCTGGCTTCCTGGATCACCAAAAGGCTGATATGTTTTCATGGGTTAGGAGTCTTATGCTGCTTTATGTATCCACTTAATAAGACAAATGAAGAGCTTATTATTCAGGCTGCTAATCAATGCCTTCTTGTGTGTGTGTATATATATATCTCAAATAGACGTAAGATGAATGTAGGTCGGTGATACCCTTGGGTTAGATCCCAACAGAGGCTTCATATGTACGTTGTGTTTCAGTCGATACAGTTCTTTGTTTCCACTGCTCTGTATGTGTGTATCTATCACCATTTCTTTGTGTTAAAGCCCTTCTAGGTCCCTTTCTGCTGTTGCATAACATTTGCCTCCCTGTTAAAATTGAGGTTAATTGTAAAGGGCTGCAAGAGAAGCAACAACTTGTGACTGGGCAGGTAGAAAGACTGGCTATTGCTAGTTTTGAACATGATAATGAGAGTAAGATCTAACAGTAGCTCCTTTGATTGCTTCTATGTTTGTTCATGTGCAAAAAAAAATGTTTTTTCCAATCTTTTAGTTGCTTTTATAGATGTTGACAGAAGCACACGCTTCCGTCTGAATATAATGTTACCTGTAAATAAAGCTATGAATGCAAAATAATTGCCCAGAGATTTGAAGTAAGAAATGGCTGGCAATTCTGACTAAGATTACCATTTGTAATAGGCCTTCAACATCTGTTTGCCTGTGCTGTGGCAGGGGTACTGGCTGCTTTTCTTTAACAAACAGCACCTTTTATGTGTCAGATTTTTTTCACTCCTGCCCCCTTTTGAAGGGTCCCTGTCACTGGTATAAAGAAACGCTGCATTACTTCATTAGTATATTTTTCTTAGCTCAGCAGGTCAGACTTTAGACTTTACATTCTCTATATGTTTTTATCAGCCCCACCTTCAAAAAGGATAGGTTTTGGTCAGACTGCAACAGAAATAGTAATTTCTGAGAAGGCCAGGTGGTGAGGTAGATGGGGTAATCGAAATGAACCAGCAGTCCTTGGTAGGCTTGTGTTCAGCATCCCTTCACCTGAATGCTGGAACCTCTCTGAACTATTGAGTAACAGAATAACTGTAAAAGTATCCTCCTCTGTCTGCAAAGGAAATAGCTCGGTTAGTTTATATGTGCTCCTGAGAGAGATGACCTTATAAAGGGAAAGATCAATCAGTAGATGAGAATTTGACGCTAATGTTCTAACCAGCAAAGGTCATACATGTGCACAGGGGTGCCAATGTTTGGGGAAGGTCGAGGCAGGGGGGAAGAAGCTGTGGTCATAGACCATAGGTCAATTGTTATATGACCAGGACAGATACGATGCAAATGCTTTGCTAAAGTTCCTGAATAGACAAACTTAACTTTAAAAAAAGAAAATCCACATCTTAGTGCAATTTATCTCGGTGGGTAGAAACCCAAACTGCTGCCTTCTTGGCTTAGTCATGTACTGATTGCAAAATCTGAAATCACAGAAACTGTGATATAAATGTAGATGTAAAACCTGACCCAGAAATATAACACCCTCCATACCTTGCATGAAAAAAAAAATATAAATGTAGATATGAAGTATAAATAGCTTTGTGAATTTAGCCACTGTTTCCCAGACAGGGGAGAACTTGGAAATAATGGGTGCTTAGAGTTTACTTTAGAATGACTGTCTTCAGTTCTGGGCTCCCCAGTTCAAGAAAGACAACTGGACTGAACTACTGGAGAGAGTCCACCAGAGAGCTACAAAGATGGTCAGGAGATTGGAGCGCTTCTCTTATGAGAAAAGGCTGATAGACCTGGGTCTGCTTAGCCTGAAGAAGAGAAGATTGACATGGGACCTCATCACCTAAAGGCTGGGTGTCAAGAGGATGGGGACAGATTCTTTTCAGTGGTAGGACACTTTTCAGAAATAGGACAAGGGGGACTGGGAACAAACTGGAACACAGGAAGTTCCGTCTGAACATGAGGAAAAACTTATTTACTTTGAGAGTGACAGAGCAGTGGAACAGGCTGCCCAGAGAAGTTGTGGAGTCTCCTTCTCTGGAGATACTCAAAACCTGCCTGGCTGCAATTGTGTGCAACCCTCCTCTGGGTGAACCTGCTTTGGCAGGGGGTTTGGACTAGATAATCTCTAGAGGTCTCTTCCAACCCCTTCCATTCTGTGATTCTATGACTGGTTTTGGAATGATTAGCAGAAGGGAAAATTCATGTTACTGCTTGCAAGTGAAGTTCTGTGTGGACTCGTTTGTACGTTTCACATTATCTGCAAGAATATGCAATATGTTTAAATGTCTCTGTTACCCTGCTACATGTCACTTTTCTGCAATTTTTGGATACCAGCTTTACTGGTTTGGGCTGATTATCTAAATCCCCTGGATATTAGGACGTAGCTCAGGCAAGCATGAGCTGCATAATGAACAAAACCTCTGCTGATAATTGATCTTGGTTCCAGTACCATGTTTAGAGTAGATGTAACAGGAACTCTGCACAGTTTCGTTTATTTACTTGTTTTGTTTTTCCCCAAGAGATGTAGTTAGTGTCTCTATGGGAAACCCTCAAATCAGAAATATATTGTTCTCTCTACTGAATGGTGGCTCTTGAAGCTAGAATAAAGCACGTGTGTCCACGCTCTCTGCTTGTCCATGTGAGAAAAACGCATATAAATTGTAAGTGTAATACTCAGGTAGTTAGGTTTTCAAAAGGATATAACTGCTTTTCACAAAACACTGAACTCTAATTTCACTGAACAATCAGCTGGAGCAGCTACTTTGGAATATGCTGAGAAAAGACTCTTAACAAAATTAGTCTAAGCTTGGAGTATACAATGAATTGATAACTTTAGTTTCTTGCTGTCTGCTATTTGGTATTTCTGACAATCATTATCATCTTCTATATGCTAAATGATAAGTATTTATCATTTCTTATTGTACATGTTTATTTTAAAATGCTTTGGGAAGATGCTGGTTTAATTTTTCCTAATCTAATTTAAATGCAAATTATAAGCACTCACATGATGCTGTGTGTATATAATTAAGTATCATTATATACTACATGAATCATTCAAAAAGCTCTAGAGAGCCATTCCGCTATGTAAAGCATGACTTATATTGAAAAGCCGCCAACTGACTTGTGGTTTTGTGATTAAGTGTTTGTACTTAAGAAATCTCTCTTTGAATTGTAGGTCAACAGATTATGGGACAACGTATGAAAAATTGAATGATAAAGTTGGCCTGAAGACTATTTTGAGCTACTTGTATGTTTGTCCAACAAACAAACGTAAGGTAGGTGATAATGCAGTTGGCTCAGTTTGACTTTATGATGCTATTTCTGTCCTGGTGATCTCTCCCAGTTTCTTCAATATCTGCTACTATTTAAATGGCCATAAACTCTCTGTTTCTCTCCCCTTGAAAGAATATGTAGATTTACCAAAGCATAAGCTAGCTTGTACCACCTATACTACCTACCAGCCTACATTAGGGAATATACATTAGCAAAAGATGGCCATTAAATGGATAGGTATAATAGGTATCTTGCATTTAATTGTTTACTTACCTTCTGGATGATGATCGCTTTTGTTGTCTGAAAATGAGAGAGACTCATTAAAACAGCAGAAATGCTTCTACAGTGGCCAGATTGTATGTAACATTATTTGTCTTTTAAGTGCTCCCAATAGTGAACTGAACAGGATTTGACAAATTCCTACAGAGAAAATGCCTTTCAAAGCCCAGAAGATTTTAATCATGTAAGCGTGCTACTGACTAACAGTTTACTAAGAATTTATAACACTGACATATTCATAAAAGGAATGTGATGCCGCCTTTGAGATATATTTTTGACAAAATTTCTGTAATTTGGAGGTATGCAATAGGAATTGACGAAGCACAGTTCATAATGATGAGGAAGACTTGTAGTCTCACGAATGCTAGCATATGGATATGCTAGTAAACGATATCATGTTGAAGACTCTCCTTTGCGTGCTGCTTAAAAATGGGTTTAAGTCCCACATTTAGCGCTAGGCAATTAGTATTACTACTGGTCTTTTGGTGTGGAAACGAGAAAGTTTAAATCATCCTGAAATTATTAGCAATTTCATTTCCAGTTTCCTCCTATGTTAGTCCAGAAAAAAAAAAAAAAACAGAAAGAATAAAAATAAAATCAAAACATGATTAAATAAATGGCAGTGGAGACACCGTTGTCCTGTTGATTTATTAGCTGTGATGCTACATTGCACACGCAGTGGGTGGAAGGTCCAACTCCAGCTTTTTCGTCTACCAGAGGGAATATGAATCTGGTTATAGTAGTTTTCTCTCCTTGCTTTCTGTCTTAGTGGATAGTTCAAGTTATTCCAGGCAAAGCTGAATTGCATCAGCAGAAAATGCTAGTGAAGACTTGTGTCTGTATATTTGAGCAGCTGAGGTCACTATGATGCTGTTTTCATTATACTGAATCATTTATGTGTTCTTTTAGACAGACTGTGAAAGGAAGAGAGAGCTGTCCTAACCAGAGTGCACAATGCTTGGCTTTGTACTCTTGTAGTTCACGTCTAACTCTTTGTTCAAAAGAAACAGGCGCTTCTAGGTATGAGTCATTTGACCTGTTAAGAAATTGACCCTAGGATGATACAAATCATGTCCTAATGTTGCATAATTTTCTCCAACTACTTGTAAGTGGAAGTCTGTACCACTAGCTGAAGTGTGGAAATGTGACAGGGTATACTTGATCCCACTCGCTACTCCCTCACCTGAGCCTGTGAATAATGTTTTGTTCATAAGCAAGGAATCTTTGACTGATGTTCAAGGACTTTCTTCCTTCCTCTGATAAAATAGTGTTTGCAAATACTGGAAGATAAAACTAGGGTGGACTTTTGGGATCATGCATTTCACTTCTGTGCTACAGGCAGCTGCCTCCTGTGGTCCTAACAAGACAGCTATCAAGTGCTTACTTAATGGTATTCTGATTAATGGACTATAGCTGTGGAGTGCTAGTCCTTATCTATTCTGGTGAATTTAGGTTTTGCTGGAAGACCCTCAGAAAAAAAGAAGTTGACTACCACTTACCTTTGTAATCCCACTTGATTGATTCCTTATACCTACCTACATTGCTATGATTATACTAAGACTAGAAGAAAGGTGTAGGGGTGGAGAGATAAATGATCTTAATTGAAACAAACAAGAAAAAGTCTGTATTCAAGTCTCCTGATGAAAGTCAGGACTGGAATTAAATGGTCTCAGATTAGTGGGCAGAGGTCATCTCATTGCAGCTGACCTTGAAAAAGATATAAAGCTTTACACTAGAACCTAAAGAATCAAATGTCCTTCACCTTTGACGTTTGAAAGGTTGATCTCCTGGCGCAGAAACTATGGTGTGGAGGATTTATATATAAGCATGCCTGATGTTTGTTGGAGCGTAATAGTACTGTTCTCTAGAACTAAGAAGGGGTTTAGCTGGGCAAAATCTGCATGATGCCTTAGCTATTGTGGTACAGAAAAACCTATAAAGAAATTCAGGGTTTTGCAAGCATGTTAAGCCAACTTAAGTGCAGACTGGTGCTAAAAATCCTTCACTACTTCTGGCTGTACCTTCCCACTCCTCCCTTTCCACTGCCACTATTGTTTGTGTACCCATCTGGTGAGCTGGATTGAGGACTAATCTGCCTGAAAACTAATCCCTTTCCAGTTCAAAACCCAAATAGATGAAAGGAGAAAGCTTTCAGGTGGAAGCGTAGAACTGCCTATTCTGTCAGCAGACTGCACTGAAGTTGGCCTATAATCAATATGGGACAGTGCCAGAGGAAAGCTGCAACACCTGGGATGAAAGGACCTCTGTAAAGGTCTAAGATTTAATTTTCCAAAACTTATTTCAGCAGGAACAGAATTAGGCCTGTAGGGAGAACTTTTTGAGGCCCTCCTTAAGCTATTTCTGTAAAATATCAGGCCATTCGTCCAATAAATGTTTAACTTTAAGCACCGAGCTGATCCCCCCATGATTAAGAGGGCATGGGGAAGACAGTATAGATTTGTATTTTACTTCCACACTGACAGTACTTCTGCAGTGAAAGCAAAAATACTAAAACACAGGGTCTTTATTATACCTGATATGGAATGGAAAGCGGAAGGAAACATATTTACAAATTTTGCCACCAAGAACCTATGTATTCTGAAACCTGATATTCCTTGCCAAAATGTGAGAAACTCTGGTTACTCTGAAACTTACATCTTGTTTCACTAATGTGGGCTGGGTGGGTAGTTGTAGACTTGTTTGTTTGTTTGTTTGTTTTAAATGAAGGACTCAACTACTCTAAATCCATTAGTTTTATGGCACTTGTACTGTTTGTGTGAAGGGTTTATTCACTACTGCAGTTAATACTGGGCAGATGCTAATAGTGTGTCTTGTGTGTCTAAAGACTTGTTAGATAAGGCAAGTGATTTTTCTGACTGCACCTGCAGCCTTCGATGTTCTTTGTTCTGCAAGGCATTCCATAGCAGAGAGAATGCTCCAGCTATTGGACAACAGACCTTGCTAAAATAGTGATTCATTAGTGGGGCCAGCATGTACTTAACTTACTGAAGCTGCCTTCTTACGGAAAAAAATAAATCCTTTTAGCACATGCTAACTTTTAGGAATAGTCCCATTGAAACAGAAGGTAAATGTTGAAATTTGCTGATTCGACTGATTCCTTGTAATGAAAAAAATAAGTGTATGCTATGCGTAGTCTTGTCTGTTCCTTGCAAAGCAGAGCAGTTGGAACAATGAATTGTAGAAAGCATTTAATTGGATTTATTCAAATAATTAATAGATTTGTTCATGAATTTCTGATGACTTTCACATTCTGGAAAAGAACAAACAGCAACACGTGTTGAATAAATTGTTTGTTATAATTTATTTGCTCTTCCCCATCTAGGGGAAAAAAAAAAGGTCTATCCATAAATACATAGGATTTGCAGAGCTTCCTGCAGTCTATGAATGCCAATTTCCTTCTAAAAGCTCCTGACTTCCAATTCTTGTCTCTATTGAACAAAATTAAATCCTGTAACCAGACACTGCAGGCAATGTTGTATTACAAAAAGTGCTTTGAAAATAAAAAGGAGAAAAAATACAACTATTATTTACAATTTAAATTGATGACCTATTGCTGTTACTTAGAGTTTTTCTGAATTATAGTCTTTTCTTAAGGAAATTACAGAATATGGTGAGTGACATAGCGATCTATATGCCCTTGCAATAAGAGAAGTGGAAACCCTGCTTTTCAGTGTTCTCTTCTTTCCCTGAATTACTGTACTACCTGGTTGTATGACTGATGACACAGATCAGGGGTGAAAAAATTGTAACACATGGATCTTGCCAAAGACACAGAGCCTGTTTGAGTATTTGTCAGCAAGTCTCCAGAATGGAGAATCTCCAGTGTGCAATAAATCCCTAGGCTTAGGTATGTCAACATTGGTTTATTTGTTAGGTGCAAAGAGCCTTTTGTCAGGGGAAATAAACTGATTTAAATGCTTCTACATGAAGAAATAGTGTTTGGGAATAATGCACTGGTGGGTTAAAAATTAAACTAAAATAGAAATCCAGGTTGATATCTTAAATCCCTTTTTGCAAAAGTTTGTCACTCACTTTCCTAGAAACTCACATGCACTAAGCTTTATGGCCTTTCTTTATAAAAGTCTTTCAGATAGGTTACTTTCAAGCATTCCACAGAAAATCATAGGCCTATGCACATAAAAATAAAAAGTGAATGAGTGGTGGTGGGAACTCTACAATTGGTTTAACTAGAGGTTTTTTTGCCTCAAAAAGTGCTGCTGGCTAATTTGGACACTATATACTTGTACAAAGCACACTGTGTTCTTTGCAAAGAGACAGTTTGTGCAGCCCATTCGTTCTTTGTACTTTCAAACCTGTTGTGTATCTCCAGTTAATAAAATGCTGAGTGACAGTATCTGCCAGCAACTTTTATGCTATTAATAGGACTAGTCCATCAGATTTTTTGAGGGTTTGAATTTTTGTGTTAGTTTTTTTTTGGTTGGGTTTTGTTTTCTCTCCCTCTTCCTTTCTGCAGGTCTGCCTTGAATTTTCCCTTTATTCCTCCAACTGTTCACATTTTAATTGCTCTGCAGCATAGTGTCCTCTTTTCTTTCTTACTAAAGATGAATGGATTACAGATGCTTTCCTCTTCTTTTATATAGTGGTTGCGATTAACACCTTTATCACAGTGTGTTAAGCGCTGTCCTCTTGTGTGTGTAGCTCCAAGATAACGGATATTTATTGTAAATATAATTGCATGGGTTTCAATGCTGGCTAGATCCCTAACTACTTCAAACTAATTTCTATTAATGACTTTTAAATGAAAGGAATGGGGGTCCAGCCTTCCGTTCTTTCTAGCACTGAGTGGAAATTGGTGGAGAGAATAGTTGGCAAATGTTTCTATCAGTCAAGACACGAGATTTACGCTTATTAGCCAAAATGGGAATGATTGAGTGCTACTTTGTATCCTGTGGTATTAGAAGAGTTCATTTTCTTCAGGGAGGTTCTGGTTTTGGAATGTAAATTGCCTAGTTGTCTGAAGGGTAAGACCTAGAACTATGTGCTTTACACTGGCCTTTGCAGCTGCTTTCGTGGGAGTTGGGGAAAATGTCCATAGCATAGAGGTGAACAGTTCCACCTGACATTGCTGTTTCTCTAGAAGCTGCTACCTTCAGTTGCTGAAATCAGATTGGGAACGCTTCTAAAAATCCTCTCTGATGTGGAAGCATGGAAGCTTCAGAAGCCTGATCTGATGGCGGGTCTTGATTTTTTTTTTAATTTTTTTTTACTCAAGGAAAAACAGTTGTTTCTAGTGACATCTTCAGGCCTCTGTAAATCTTAATGTGAAGACCATCAGTTTATATTTGGGAGGTTAGAGCTCAGCAGAGCTCTAAACACACCTCACTGTAGACTGAGCCAGATCCTGTGGCTGTCAAGGGATGGCATCCTTAGCAAATTAGGCACAGTGGGAGACCTTGGGTCTACAGTCGATCAGTCATGCCAATAGCCCAAAGTGCTATTGCGGTCCATTCTTGCAGAGATGAAATCAATTATTCTGTTGCTCTTCTCTTTTCATTTGGAAGGAAAGGTCCTTGTTAGCTGCAGGCTGTGAGTGCCACCTTCAAAGAGACAGCCATAAGAGACCAAAAGGGCATTGTCTCACAGATGTGAATGCTGGTTGTTTTTTTGTGGTTTTGTGTTGTTTATTTTTTAAATGATGTAGTGCCCAGGAGATTTCAATGAGATGTTTCATGAAAGTATTTTCTTACCTTTTGAAAGGAAGGAAGCCTTTTCAAAGAAATGAAAACTTTTGTTTGGATTAAATGCTGTATAGCGTAGTAAAGTACAAGAAGCAGCCCCTGGATCTGTTTTAAATATCTCCTATGCTATGACCACAGGTAATGGTTCTTCGTAGCCTCATCTTCTATTTCAGAGAGAATTATTTGGAGACAGTGAGTCAAAAGAATGTGGGGTGGGATTCATTGGCTGTTTTTGCTAATCTGATAGGCAGTTTGGGGTAGATCACTACAAATGCCTTTACTCCAAGGGTCTTACAGTGAGAGAACATAGGGGTTCTTCCTCACCCGTATCTTTTCTCTAAGTATAGTGATCTACACCTGTTTCATTCAGTAGTTTTGGCTTAAGATTTGGCCTCCTGATCAGAAAAGAGTTGAAATCCTGAACTTAAAAGGTCAGAATTATTATCTTACACTGTAGGGGTGGGTCAGTGGACTTCTGATAACACTATACACATGTAAACATTTAACTACTCATACAAAAAGGGATTTCTCACCCCTTGAATTAAGAAATGTTTCATTTTCTGCAGCTCAGCAATAGTGATGGAGTAAATCTACTGCTTTTACAAGCCACTATTTATGGTGACTGGAAAGTGTTATATTCTTATGATAATACAAATATTACAAATTTCACTTCTGCTTATAGTGTCTTTAGATTCAAGACTAGTGCTACTACCTATGCACCAGATAATCAAATATAGACTTGATTTCCAATTTACAAAACTGTCCTTTCTGCCCCCAATCCCATATGAAAATAAGGATAAAACCAAAATATTTTTTTTATTAGCTCAGAAATGTAGATTGTTCCTCATATATTTTTGGATATGTTCTAACACAGCTGCAGTTCACTAGAGTTTCAGTGGAATCAAAGAAGATCTGTAAAGTGGCAGTGACTGGAGAGCTGGTGCTGTATTGTTAGCCTTTAATACTGAGTTCATGGGAAACCAATAGTTAACAAGCGTTTGGTCCATGTTAACAAAGTGAAGACAGACTCTCATCTTTCAAAGTGAATATTTTGACTTTGTGAAGTGTCTGGCAGCATTCACAACCAAACTTCCTGATTCATGGCTATACTATATGACAGCTCTCACAATAGCCATTACACGCAAAGCCCTTGCCATTATTCTACATCCATATCTCTTCTTGGATATGAAGTGAAATCAAAGCCCGTTTATTCTGCTGCTGCTCTTGTAAGCCTATCAAAAATAGTGGCAGTTTTGACATTTTCCCACTCAAAGTAGTGCTACAGTAAGCCGTTGTATCTCACAGAAGTCTCCAAGGGCACACTGAGTGTTGAAACTAATGATAGGGAAGTATGAGCCGTGGAATTCAGCTTTAGAGCTAAGATTCACCCAGGCTGAGGGTTTCAAAGGTGTTCTTTCCATTCTGAGTCCGACCTCTGTTTTCTTCAAACTAAACAGTTAAAATTTATGCAAGATAATCTCTTGTTGAATGTCCTTCAATTCTTTTATCCCTTTTTAATTCCTCAGTGATTTACTGAATATTCTGGAACAGATGATATCCCTTTTGGCAAGGGAGGATATATGCCAGCAGCTTAGAGAGCAGAGGAACGATATGTTGTTAGTTGCAGCCCAAATACAGGCAGCAGGGATTGATGGTAGTGCAAGAATGTGTCTAACTACAGAGCAAACCTGTCTTACTGTCAAACCTGTAGCTCCATCCATTTCAGTAAGACAGGCTGTTTAAACCAGGAAAAAAGCCAGTTGCCATAATACTGATTTATTTTTTTTAACTATGAAAAACTAGCCCCAAGCAGTTGAAAATCAGCTTGTTTGATGTCCCATAAAGTTGGACTAAAAATATGTACAGCAGGGTTCTTTTCATTTAGCTTCTGAGTTTTGAGCCATTAAAGGATACATACCTAAATTTCACTTTTATATCATTTCTCTGCTGTGTTGTGTTCGGAACATACTTCTTTGATCGTGAAATGTGGATATTGTCTTGTTACTATATGACTTCAGAAGTTGGCCTTAAAGATTAAAATAGAATAATATTGCGGCATAACCATATGATGGCTGGTTTGTTGGGGATTGGAACTGATAATGTAAAAAAATTACAAATGTTTGAATATTGACCACAGAAGCTCTGAACTCACCCTCCCTTGCCAGGCCTACAACAGAGTCATATGTAGTATCTGTTAATTAGCAGATAGTATAATCTGTAGGGCACGTTTACCAGCAGATTGCAATTGCTCACTCCTTCTGTAGCCTAGATATATTATTATGAAGAAATGAATGACTAAATGACAGGATACTTGAGTGTTGTACCTTCTGTCTAGCTGTACTTGGAGTACAAGGAGAAGAAAGTAAAGAAAATGCACAAGAAAAATATTCTTGATTATGAAACTTCTGATGGATAACTGCTGGTAAATGCAGAGAGAGGGGAGTGATGGCAAAGATTAATGGATGTAATTATGAAGTTGTCTACTGCTAGGAAAATGTGGAATTTGACTTGTATGCAAATGACATGAGAATTAGAGACCAACAAGGGATGACTTATATATCATATTGAGAGTAATGGGTTGTTGCGGAAGCAGCCAAGCTTCTTGGAGAAAATGGGAATAATTCAGCGTCTGGTATGGAATAAATATTGCAAAAACTGTAAAGAGGTTTTTCCTTTTAGTGCCACTAAGTGAAAGGTTTAGGTTTCTTGTTGCAGGCACAGAGAGAGATTTCCCAGAGCCAGAGAAGGAAATAAAAATCTTGAGTCACAGATAACACAAAACAGTATTCAAGGGTCAAAACTTACTGGAAATAAGGCACTGTAATCCATATTTTTGTCTCTTAAAACTTTTGATTCCTATCTCTCCACTTGTTTCTCTTTAGTAGCCAAAAAACCCCAAACAAAACCCCGCAATTAAAACATTTACGAAGCAAGGAAAATACAATGCCTACTACAATTTGGAGAATAATGGCATACAGAAGCTGGGGGTAGGAACATACAGAATTATCCTTGTGTTTACTCAGCTTTCAGAAAGGTACAGATCTCCCACAGATTTGCAGAAACCCAGTTTTTGTGTGGAGGATTCTCTTCTACCGTGCTCAGAAGTACTGAATGATGGTCAGTGGTTCTTTAAAGATAGAAATTTTTTAGGGATGACAGCAAAGGAGAAAAGACTTGAGGAAGTGTAGCAGTGAAAATGGCAATGATTGGAGACAGTGCTGAGGGCAGCGTAGGAGATTGATGCTAATTGAGTAGACCAAATTATGTTCATAAAAAAACTGTCAGAGGAGTTCTTGCTATGCATTCTGATACAATGGATCAAGCCCTAGACCACTGTTTCCCAATAATTTTTTCATTGACAGGGAAGGGTAATCAGACCATGGTGATTGTCCAGGTCACACTAATGCCTTCACAGTGTTTTTGTGTACATTTGCTAAGAAGGACATGTGAGGATTTGAGACAAATATGTCGTAGTAAATTTTGAGTGTGGCCAACTGTTTTCCTAAATTTGGGAGCAAATACATTGTTTTCTTGCTTTTTCTTAAGCTGCCAGTGCAGTTGAAAAACTGGAGGTGGTGGAATATTTTCAAAAGATAAGAAACATTTAAATTAACACATTATTTGACAGGAAAGAATGAAATATATGAAAGGTTCTATTGCATATAGAACATTATGAATAATGTAATTTGCTATTTAGAGAAAGAAAAAACTCATATTGATTGAAAGCACTTATTCCTATTCAAAGCAGTCGGGTTTTTTTCCCAAGGCTTTTCTGTCTGGGAGGTCAATGTTAAATTGAACAGTGTTTGGGGTGAAAAGCTAAAATCATTTTGTTTTGAAAAATTTCCACTTTTAAATTCTTAAGAGATTTACCAAGTTAAATCCTACTGAAAACAATGGAACTTAATAATGATGCTTAAATTATATTCTTAATCATTTTGCTGATTCTTTCATTGTTAAAAGTCTGCCCTTAACAGTTTCAATACAGTAAACCACTGAATTTTCCTCTGCATATGTGTATTTAGGTCTCTGTATGTCTCTGTGTACACATAAAACCTCTTCACAGTCTCCAGTGCCATATACCATATTCCTTCATCAGAGGAAATAAGTAGAATCAGAAGGTAATTCAGCGGACAACAAACCGTAATAGAAAAAAAGAGAAGAGAATGGTAATTGAAGGTTAAGTAATTTATGATAGGTGAGCAATTTAGGTTGGCAAGACGATCTTCAGGAATACACACAAAGAAACATGAGAATAAACTGTGATCTGGTCCTTGCATGCCGAATTCCCTGCATGTGGACATTTCTCATGGATTTCTCTCTCCTGCTGAGTGATGAGATGTTTATGTGCTTGTGTCAATATTTTTTTTTCCACACAGGCCAAAGATACAGATCAAAAGCAATGGGATATGTTCTCTATGGCACTGCACAGTTACAGCAGAAACAGTCTTATTTTTTGATAACCAATCTTGCTCCAAAACTAGGAAGTGTATCTTCAGTAGACAAGATTAAAAGAAATCAGTTTTCCCTGTTTTAAGCCTCCACTGCACAGCAAGTGGCACAAAGTTTGAATATTATTTTGGTATGTTGGGGTTTTGTGGGCTGTTTTTTGTTTGGTTGGTTTTGGTTTTTGGGTTTTGTTTGTTTGGATTTTTCCCCACCAGAATAGGTTTTAGAGCATGGAGGGATTTAGCCTTGAGCATGTGGTGTGGATGCTGGGCTCTCTTTGCTCTGTTGAACACTTTCTGTGAACTCTACTCTTGAGCGTGTCACCTACTCTGGATGTAGCTTTCTGGTGAAGACAACCCACTAGAAGTAGTTCCTTAATAATAGGTATGGCAAAGGGTTTACAGCTGTTCCTGGAAGTTATGCAGGACTGAAAACTGAGTATCAGATTATTGTGACTCATCCTTCTGCATCAAGCCCAAGCTGCTTCTGTCCTACTTAGAAGTTAAGAACCTTTTTCTCCATGTTTGAACAGCAATCTGTTCCTTTGGGTTCTGGTGCAGAACTTTTTTTCCTGTTTATTACTAATGGTAAATAATGAATGTGATAGCATAGCAAACCTGAAGGGCAGCAGTCTGTGCTTAGTTTTTGGCACTTGGGGAAGAAATGCAAACACATCATATGCCCTCCCTAGTGCAATGTTGTTCATCTCCCATAAAGTGAAGAACAACTGCAGATGAACACAAGGCAGCCAGACTGTATCAGCTGGGGAAGAAAGTGCAACAGTTTGTCTGCCTACATCTTGAGACCCTCAGTCATTTATGGATTTTGTGTAAATAGGTACTTGAGAAGAAATATTCTCAGTCCTAGTTTATGAATGAGATCAAATGTATGTTTTGCTAAGGTCAGAAAATAATCAGCTGCAAAGACAGGAACTGAATACAAGACTTAGGTTGAAATCTGAGCCAAAAAAAAAATCATCTTTTCTCCTAATTCATCTAATTCTGGAAGATCTGGTCCCCTTTTATACCGTATCTTTCTGGCAGGGAATCCCAAACTGCATCCCATCCATGCAAGTTTGTACCCTTCATTTATATAGCTAAAAAAAAGAATGAATCTTTTCACCACAAAAAAAAAAAAAAAAAGAGCAGAAGGGAAAGAAGGAAACATCATTCAAAGCCTGCTTGGAAGAAGAGTAGCACTAGACCATTGCAGAGGGCTAAAGAAAGCTTTAAGTCAGTCATCCAGTGTAGCAGTGGGCAAAGTTCACAAATCCTCTGCTGCCCCAGACCCCTGTGTGTCTAACACCAGCATGCACTGCAATATTCCTTTTTCATCTTGAAAATAAATAAATTTCTCCCACACCTTTTGAAATGTGTCTGGCATTTAGAACCTTGAAGCTGAGAGCTGTCTTCCAAGTCACATCCCTTGTTAAAGTATTTCACCATTCTCTTTTTATAATACCTCTACCAGCAAAACTCTTCCATATGTTCCAGGATACCAAACCCTTGCTTTTGCTAACGTTTCAAGTGTGTTACTGACATTTACAAGCTTTCACAGGAGCATTCAGTCAATTACCACCAAAGACTCCCATTGTTCCAAGGAGACTGACCTTTCCCCTTGGGCACCAATTAAAATCTATTACTTTTATTCCCATAGTGCTTGCTGTAATTGGAGCTCTGGCTCTTTGCCGGGTAGAATTTGTTGGGTTTTCATCTCCTTTTCTTTATTACTGAAACTTTGCTGCAGATAGCAAGAGTGAAAATTCCAAAACATATGTATATACTTTGGGGAAAACAACATGACTTTAGTAAGCTTTTAAATCTCTTTCACTTGTCATCTGGAGTATATGAAAAATCAAAGTGAAAGAATAGATATGTTTCACATGATGGCATGGCTTGCTTGCTTCCTCTTTTTCTTTTCCTCCTTCAGCTAATGTGCTCTAGTTATTGTACAGCAGAGATTTGCCAGCCAGTGAAGGACAAACATGCTGTGGGCCTTGCTAGTACCTAATTACTGTGCTGTGAAAGTTGAGGGGAGACAATTGGAGAGCTGTGTACCTGTCAAGTGTCTTGAGCCTCAAGGCTTGTCCTTTCTTGTATTGCAAACTGCTAGAAACAAAGACTGTTAGTACTGCATTACTAGTAGCAGAGCTGCATGTTCTGGTTAAAATTCTTGCTATAAAATTACACTTTCTTGCTTATTAACTTTTTCCACCAGTTTATGATTTCTCTTTCTATTGGAATTTGAGGGTAGAAGCAACTGCTGATCAAGTATGGAGGCTTTTTACTGTATTGAAGATGTCTGTCTGGAGATCTGGTCAGACATCACATCTATCAGAATATGATTTTTGTGAAAAATCAGGATTTTGAAAGGGATGTTTAGGCCTCTGCTTGTTGTCATCTTTTCTTGTTTGAGATCTTTGAGGTTGTATGAAAACTTTGTATGTTCAACCTATTGACAAACCCTCAAGACTTCTTAAGGAAAAAGATTATGTTACCTTGATATTTATCACAGAAGGTAATTCAATTTTAAGACCAGCATAGCGTACAGGCTTATGGTATAGATGGTTGGGTATAAACCAGACATTGGTAAGTTGGCCAGAGGATTCTAAATCATTATGATGACAAAGAATTCTAAGAAATCTAGTGTTTATCAGTTTGCATAAGTCTAATTACAGGAGAATTTGACTTGCTTAGGAAATGGCCATGTTGTGTGTAAGTCAGTATGATACCTGCCAATATCTCCTTGTCTGATAGCTATAGGGCAACATCTGCTTCCTTTTTCTTCCTTTTTGGTATAAGGCAGCCTGTTTTAGTTGTTTATTCACTTGTTTTTCTCTAGTCTTTTAATATTCTAGTAAGTTAGTGGACCATATTTTGACATTTTTGCATAGAATGATTTCCGTGCCTTTGTGTCCAAGTCAAATAATCATGAAGGCCTTCAGTTTCCAGCTGGCATCAAATGACTTCACACTTTGTGTCTTAGATAAGTCACAGGTGGTGCTAGGAGTGTGTGTGGTAAGACCAAGAATTAATTTTTGCTTCACCTACTAAACTGTGTGGCACCTTGCATAACTAAAATTATGAGCAATGTTTTTCCTGGGCTCATATTCTTCCATTTGTGAAATTCGATGAAACATTAAATTTCCTTCCTCACAGTGACTTGAAACTGTTCTTTTTTTTCACCCCACTAGATGGGATTTAAATGAACCAAGCCTTTGAACAGTCGCTAAGTAGCTTCATTATTGAGAAGGAACAGGAAATAAACCTTTCTTCTCTGGTATCCCAGAATCCCAGGAGGATATCCAGGAGGATCCCAGGTCCTAGGGAAGAGTTGCTTGTGCATTTTGGTTTCACGTGTGTTTCCAATAACTGGAAATACTGACAGTGCTTTATTCCATTCTGGACTTTTAATGCTCGTTCTGTTTGCTTGTTTGCTTTTGCCAGTTCCAGAAGGTTATTTTAGATGTGAATCAGGCTCAAGATTGATATTTATGTCTAATAAACCTGGCAAAATAAAACTTTCTGAACTGGGGGCTGAATTAACTGCAGGAACAGATTTGTCAAGCTCTGCTAGATACTATTTCATATATTATGAGGAAAATAAAAAGTATCGAAAACTAAAAATAAAAATGAATTTTATAGAAGGATTTGAAATTTCCCTAGGGATAAACTAAAACCCCTGCCTATTCCCCCCTTTTTTTTTTTTTCCTGGCCATCAGAAGAGGTAAGTAAAAGATTATGACTTAGGAGGCAACCCCCCAGGGATAAATGCAAACTTTCTATCATCTGCAGGCAGCAGGAGGCAACTAGGTATGCATGTTAAAGAGGCAGTTTATCATCTGTGCCATTATGTGCTTTAATATTACAAATCCAAAGCAACACCAGTTAATAATTAAGTCTTTTTATGTGGGGAAATAATAACAACCTTGATTCATTATAGGCAACATAAAGAGAAACTGAAGTATTGAGGCTTTCCTGAGAAGGCTAAGAGGATGCTCACCTCAGCATTTTCACTTGCTATAAAAGTTTCCTTCGTAGCTGAAGAAACCATTGAAGATGATGGTGAAGCAAAAAAAAAAAAAAAAGTCCAAGAACCTCTTTCTAATGAACAATAATAGAACAAAAAATGTCATAGGCTTTATGGAGTTGGGTAGCACTTGACCTGAGGTTATTGGTGTCTAAAGAACATTTGACATTGGCCTGAAGCTTGTAATCACACTTTTGGTACAGAAACAGTGTCTTCACCTCCTGTAAGCCTTCCTAGCCGGCTTACTCTGAGTTTGAGTTTTTGCTGAACTTCCACATTGTTTATTCTGATACCAAGGTACTGCTGTGACAGCTAGAGAAAGCCAGTGTGCGATAGTTCTCTGGAAACCACTGCCTTTCAGAAATCTCCCACCCTGTTTTCACACTGCAAATTGTGACAGGAGGTGTCATCGGCTGCATTAGGAAGGAGGTAGCAGATAGTAGAGGTTTGGACTTGGCACCTGAGTTCATGCCAAACTAAGATATGTGCATTAGAGCGTTTTTAAGTGTCTTAGGAGTGTATGTACTGTTTTCCTGATTTTGCCTGGAAAATCGGGCAGCCTGAAAAGTAACTCTGAAACATGTGAATTGTCTCATATATCCCAATGAGCTATTAATTCCAGTTCCAGGTAATCAAAAAGTCCCTCTTCAGTTTTATCATTACCATGAGTGCAGGTATATATTATTAATTCTCTGACATCACATACCTAAGCTAAAGGATAACCCTGATCCTATTGCTATCTGTTATATAGGTCATGTTCTGCAATCAACATATTCCTTTTACAACAAAATGAAGTTGGAAGGGTCACCCTTACCAGCAGAATTTGGACAGGAAATTAAAATCATCACAGATGAATTTAGCATACAGATAAAGCCTGTAGCTATGATCACTAGTTACACTGCATTGGTGTACTTTCCTACCCATGGTATCTCTGCAGCTCACATCCTCTAAATAAACCACAAAAGAAGGTATATAAAAGCATTTATTTCTCTCCTAGTGGTAGATAATGATCAAGCATTGTATGTTAACTGGCTAGTAGCTTGTACTATGCTTGTCACAGCAGAGACCCATAAACCCAGAGGCAGCAAAGTAAAAAAAGTGTATGTGTATGTGTTTGTTTTGGTGTGTTTTTTTTAGCGGTGTCAGCCTGCCTGTTTGCTTGACCCTGTAATTAGGATCGTGCTATTAGCTGTTCAGATCAAGGCTGTAATTACAGATGTAGTAAATAGGGGCTAGGAATAAAGGAAAAGAAGAAGAAAATGCTGCAAAATACCAGCAGACTCACAAGTAAAGAAGTGAATGAAAAATTTCTAAGATGGCTAGGCCATTTCTGGGAGTGTTCCAGATACACAGCTTGTCCATTGCTCACTCTGTTTCTGTGGTATTTGAGCCCCTAAAATCATGCTGGATACACCTTTTCTGATATAAGGATGGCTTCTGCATCACTGCCTGCCGGGAGTGAGCCTAAGCCCACTCTAATGATGAGATTTGTAAACACGCTGTGTGTGCTAAAAGGAAATTCAGGGAGAAAAAACCCAAACATTTCTTTGGGCCTCAGGATTCCCTTGCTTTCCGTGAGGATGGTCTAAGTTAACAGCATACGATTAATCATCACCGAATGGTTGATGTTTATCAGAAAAATCAACCATGAAGTGGCTCTTTAAGAATGTTGATGGTGTTTGCAACCGGGCAGGATCTGCAGGCAGTATGAGTTTGCCGCTTCTTTTTTTTCTTCACTGTTTGGACAACAGATGCAGCATGACAAGTTTGTGTATTCAGTGATGTAGCCTCATGGAGCTAAGTCAGGAGGACATAAGGTTTAGATTCTTTCTTTATTTAGCTCCCTTAAGATACTGTAGATATAACCAAATCTATATATAGTTATGACTTGCTAGGGCACCTCCATCACAAACCCACCTATGGGTTGATGAGGAGGATCCCAACATGATTAAAGCTTAGACTTAGAGTATGTCTCTTTGTAGTTGACTGCTACAATGATAGGCTGGCACAGCCCAAGGTGGCTTTCAGCTAATTCAGCTACCACCAGGAGGGGCATAGAGGTTTTCAACAGCCTGTCAGGAATTTGGAGTGCTTTCCTCATGTGGCTAAAGCCTGTGTCACTGCATCACAACTAAAGTCAGTATTCAAGTTAACTGAAGTATATCTGTAGGAGTCTTACTTCCACAAAGCAGTGGGGAGGTGACTTTAAGAAATGTAAGAATTTATTGTAATTCAGATTTATTTCTTTACCTGCTTCCCAACTTGCCACATAACTTTAAAAAAGCTGTATTGATGCTTTGCACCTGGAAGTACTAGCTCTTGACCTCTGCAAAACAGAAATGTATTTCACTAGGAAATTCTCGGAGTTTCTTTGGGTGAGGTGCTGCTTAAGTGCAAACAATTTTTATTAATAGTCAATTCATGTGCATAATAAAAAATAGGTTCCCCCTATAAAGAAGGTTATATTAGTCAATATATCTAAATTACAGCCACAGTAAAGCTGCATGTATATGTTCTGTTTGGAATTATATGAATAGGTGCTACATTATACTATATACTCTTGTACATTATTGCTTTCTGAGAGATATATAGTCTATGCCACTTGAGATGGGAAAAACATGTCTTTCAGTAAAAAGACATTTCCAAGGCTAGATGCACTAATATTTTATGAAAACATGAATAAGTGA
This sequence comes from Tringa tobata, assembly GCA_033628505.1. Taxonomy (NCBI): domain Eukaryota; kingdom Metazoa; phylum Chordata; class Aves; order Charadriiformes; family Scolopacidae; genus Tringa; species Tringa tobata. The sequence goes on from JAHREE010000098.1 coordinate 4,298,364, forward strand.
AGCAGATTCATCAGAAAGATAATGAGAAAACAACATTATTTTTGCTGGGGTGGAGGATAGTTTAAAAATAAAAATCAAACCCCTGAACAGCATCTCTCTAGGTTATCTGCTTTCAAATTCTAAGCAGCGGAAGGGTTGTTCTCTCCTTAAAATGCAAAACCTCAGAAAAAAATAAATGTCTCATCCTTTTGAAAAATCCATCCCTAAATGTCATAAAATATTACTCGGTAATCCGTCAAGTCATTCACACTGAAAGCTGCTGTGGTCCAGGTTGAGTTTAATCTAAAGTGAAATTAGCCCACATGTTTCTTCCTTCTGGGTCAGACTTTAATTCCACACAGGTTCTTTCCCAGGGGTTCTCCAGAGACAAGGGTGTTCATGATCAGAGATGGCATTAATGGTGATGAATGTCTAATGGGAGAAGTGATTTTCAGAGGCACAGAGGGTAAGGCAGGTACCCAGCTTTCAGCAAGTGCCCTTATTTGAATACTCTTTATACTCAAGTCTCCTTTTAAATGTGTTTCAATCCAGATAAAATGTTCCACCTCGCTGATTTGTGGAGAGCAGCAAAGATAAGTTTTTCCCCTGTTTGAACATGTGAAAGAGCCCCTTTTCCCCTTCAGTTTGTGAATGTTTCTAATGATCTTGGTCACTATCAGGTGAGAACGGTTTTTTGGCTGTCTTTGGTGGTTTTGCAACCCAAATGAGCAATGAATCTGAATTTTTATGTGTGACTGTGGAGGAGCATGCCTTGCTTCCTTCTCTGGACCATACTTCTCGTACGTCAGCCTGGTCATTGGTAGTGTCTGGGGACAAGAAAATCAGTCTTGGTCACCACCACATTGCAGGGGAGTGAAAGGGTGAAAGGCTTCCAGGAGTCACCCAGTAAGTCAGAATATGGTGGGTACCAGGGGTAGGTTACGTTCATCCTGGCTGAAGTTGCCTCCATTCCCTGCAAACTGCTGGAAGATCCAACAGAGAGAATGGATATCCAGACCCTGTGAGGGCAGGCAGGCAGGAAGACTGCAGGTAGGCAATACCTGAGGTTTTAACACTACAGTGATCACAGAGCAAGCTCTGCTTCCATCTCTAAGTTCTTTTTTTTTTTTTTTTTTCAGTTGCTTATAGCCACCTGTGAATAGTTTGGCAGGGAAAGGTGCCACAGTCTTCATCATTCATTTAGCTCTTTGCTTCAAGCTGATAACAATGGATTAATTGATGACCAAGTGCAGTCTGTGCTGTGATGGGCAAATGCACAGTAGAGATTCAGACCCTTCCCAAATTATTTCATGTGAACAACTGAACAATGACTGGAGAATGACTGTTCTCGTCACTCTGGGAGTTGAAGGCGTTCTTAAGTGCTACACACTGTAATTAGCTCTAAAGGCCCTTTATTCATGTTTTTCAAAATATTATTATTGTCTTTTCAGCCTCTCTTTCAGCCATGCTTCTTGGAAAGTGCCTGTGCCACCACCCTGGTCTCAAAACTCATTTTCAGTATCAGAGCTCTATGAAAGCTCACAGATCGTAAGCCTAGTTTAAATTGATCAAATGTTGAAAATATATCATTAGCTAGATTAATCTGTATAAGATTCTCTTCATGATCCGTTCCTTTTTTGCAGCCCCCCTACATCTCTTTAAATAAGAGCAAATAGAGCTTCAAGCCTCATGTTTTCCAGACACAGATGATCACTGCCCTCCTGACCTTGCTTACCCAGTTGTGTGTCTGTTCTGTTCTCCTTCTCAGTGGTCCTGGGTATTCTCCTTTGAAAGCAAGGGAGCAATCTTGATGTCATTCAGGGAACAGAGGGAAAAAAAAAAAAAGCACAGGGTTTTTTTTTTTTTGCATTTGACTTCTTTCAGTCTTAATGGCTAATTGCTCTTCTCTTCAAAGCCTTGCCAAGGAAAAAAAAAAAAAAGTAAAGAACTGAGCTATAGCTCATCACTGCTACATCGTTTGACTGTAATTTTTGAAAATGTCTCCAAATAGCCAAAGTGTTTAAAAGGGGCTTGGCACTGAGCAGCCAAAACTGGCACACACCAAATTGTGCTGCTGTTAAAACAAGGAAGCTGGGTGAGAGAGCGCTCTGTGGGGTGAGATCATGCATTTGTGAGGGTAGATGTGTTTGATGGGCTGCGTTGTGGATTTGTTTCCGTATTTGTTTACATATGGACTGAGAAGAAGAATCTAAACCTATGAACAAGGAGGTTTTAGATTGAAGAGTTGTTCAAAGTATCTGTAGCTTGGATTTTTCTGAAAGACTCCACTGTCTCTTCTTTTCTGATCGGTGATGTCCCCCCTAAAAAACCCACACACAAACACATGCAAGCAGATCCGAAAACACCTGGTAGCCAGTCTCAGCTGGTATAAGGTAACAATGCAAAGTGTTTTATGGACTAATTATCTCAATCTGTATGTGAAAGGATTATTTAATCTGCTTCTGAAACTAGATTTGATCAATATTTTTAGAGGATTTTTGTTTGTTTGTTTTAAAAGAGGGAAGGCATGGAAGATGAAAAATATTGTTTTTCCAAGGGTGGCACAGTCTTTGGGAAAGACAACTTCAATGCAGGATATAAATAGTAATTAAAAGTAGAGAAAATGAAGGAATTTGAAGGATCTGTTAGGAAAGATAATCCTAAGGGAAGAGATAATGTCAAATCCAGGTCTCTGAAGTATGTGCATTCTGTAATTTATACAGTGTAGATGTATTCAATGTTAACCAGACAATTTGGCTTTTCTAAAGCTAGGAAAAAAAAAAAGTGAAGGGTTTCAAAAATTTCCTTCTGATGAAGATGAGAGTTTCCTTTTTTAATCATGAACGTTTCTAAGAAGCAGTGAAATAAAAATGGACAGAAAAGTCTTCATTTCCTTTCTCCATTGTACCTGAGATGTATCTTCTTCTAGAACAAAATGTATTTGGACCTATTTAACAACATGTAATGAAACTACAAAAATGTTTCTGAGGAAAGGAAGAAGGAAGTTGCAGGGGAAATTTGGGCAGAGAAAATGTAATTAGCCAAGATAAAAGATGCCTGAGAGAACCCAAATTGCCAGCGTCATTCCTGCACAGTGTTTTGGCAACTTTAATGAAAGCAAGTGGTCAGCACAGTAGTTTTAAGTATAGTCTGGAGGCCCGCAGTAAAAAAAACACCCAAACCCAACCAACCAAAGAAACACAAACCCAGTAACTACAACAAAATTAGAGGTAGTTCTTGAGAGGAGGACTTTATTTAATACTTGTCATAAATATGTAATTCGCAGCTAGGATATCTGTGGAGGGTAAGTATATTTTCCAGTCATTCAAAACAAAATTTGCTTATATTTTGGTGTTCAGTTAGTAAAAGCTACATTTAGGTAGGACTTTGCATATGTGAGAGAAACTACTTTAATATGTCTACCAATGTTGTTCCAGAGTTAGGAATATAAAAAAGGGAGACATCATCCCTGCTGCCCCACCACCTTGAGGTGATCTTGCTTCTTGCAGTATTCAGAATATGCCAGCTTAAAAACTGTTTGTTCCATGGCTGTGAAATGCCCCTATGCTATATAAGGATATCATGTCACAATATGTGTTAAAGTAGCTACAATAAAAGGTAGGATAGGAAAGCAGGAAAAGCAAAAAGAAATAAGAAAACCGAAAGTTCTTTATGCAAAAAGATCTGATTATTAGACTATAGCCTTGTTAAGCTGAGTAATAATCAGAATAATTAACATGTTTTGCTCTGATTTTAATTGTGATTATAGATGGAGTAATTTGAAAAATATAAATTTGATTATCATGTTAAACAAGATCCTTTTACCCTGCTTAAATTACAGTTACTAATTTAGTACAATATTAAGATCTTTGGTGAAAATAAGAACAAGGTCCATTATAAATTAAAAATAACGATGTACAGAGAAGAGTACTAAGTGAATTGGACTGAAAACTTGGGAAAAAAGGAATCCAAGCCTGTCCTGGAAATGGCTTACAAGCTTTTAAATGCAAATATATCAAAGCTTTTCGTAAGCCATGGATCTCATTTTTAATCACTATTCCACTGTTTGAAAATCAGCCACATAGACTCTCGCTTGGTTAACATTCTTTTTACTAGTCTCTGATCTTGATCCAAAATCTACTGAAATCAATAAAAACACCTCTCTTTGAATGCCAAATGAAATTATTCTTATTAGCATGCCCGATGAGCTTCCTCTTACAGTATCCCACCATTGCAGTATGGAAAACCAGAGCACAGCAAAATGTTTGGCAAGAAGGTGAGATTTTCTTTATGAGCCTGTGGTCAAGCTGGGCTCACAGGCAATGTACAAGACTTTATCAGATCCTCTATGGTGTAATTTCAGTAAGTGCTAGAACCTCTAAGCCTTTGAGGTGTTTTGGAGGTTACCCCAATAAGTGTAATTTTTTCATATTTCAGTCAGATTGTACTCGAGCTCTGTATAGAAGCCCAAGTATTTAACAGGTAGTTAATGTATTAGTTTCATATGCTACTCAATGCTATTGTGCTTTGCCTACCAGAGATTGGTGCATGGTCTACTGTATTAAAAAGATAAATAAAATGAAATATGTAGAAAATGCTCCTGGTAGTTTTGTAGTCAACAACGTACACATATCAGGAAACCAGTGCTGCAGTCAACATTTAATATCCTGTATATCATTCTTAGGTTCCTCTTGTACACCTGACATCCACCATAAAACTTAGTCAAGGGTAACCATTTGCGAAAAGGATTTATGATGTCTTGCAGAATTATCTCTGTGCTGATGCTCAAAGGAAAATACCAGTGACATCAGCTGAAACAACCAAACCCGGGTATTCAGTGTGTTACCCTGTTTACTTGGGTGCCCATTCACACATTTAGGTACCTTTTTATTGGCTTACGTGTATTGAAGTATCTAATTTTAATGTGTGTATTTAGAATTTCTTTTACATCTGAAAAAAATTTGTTGCAATTACTCTGCCTGTATTAAGTTCAAAGTTGCTATTGCCTTCTACGTCCAATGTTATATATGAGGTAAGACAAGAGAACTACTATGATCTCTTCTGCCCTTAACATTCATGTCTGAATAGTCAAGGCGAGTGACAGGAGAACTAAAAGGTCTAAAAACATTAAATAATTTGTCTATGTCTGTAAGACCACTGGTGAAATGGGAATCTGAATCCCAGTGTAAATCCTAGCCTTGTATCCTATGAATTTGACAATGCTTTTTTCCTCAAAAAGTTTCTGATACAATTAAAATGCTGCTGAGAATGTGTGCATTTACTAAATCAATGGAAGGTTGGCGGCATATGGGAGGGTGATGGAGGTCAAAGAAAGAAGAGTATCACACTTGTGGTTAGATTGAATCACAGGTAACTACAGTTTCTTGTGCTTTAGTTTTTCATTAATTAAAAATAATTATTTTTTATGGAACTCAGCTGAAGGGAATACTTCTGGATAATGTATATTAATCAGTAGTTAATGGCAACTTACAACAACGGCAATATAAGTTCTGTATTTGATAGCTGGCTTCAGTGCAGACTGCTCCTTTTTAAAGCAGAGTTGCTTTGCCTTTTCTAATTCATGCAAATATTCAAGGTGCTGTGCAATTCATCCCAATCTACAAATGGTGACAAACTAATTTCTAGGCTGGCAACACACACAGTGGGTTTCAGTTCTCAGGCTTTCAGAAAGCTGAGTGGTTGCTTGTACTTAAACTTGTAGAAACTGGCATCTTCCTGTAGCTGCTTTTTTGTTTGTTTAGTTGAGTTTTTTTGGTTCCAATCTAGTGGTCACACTGGGCAAAAGATCCTCTCTGATTAATTTTGTATTAGGAGCTTCATCCTAGTTCTTGTGGAGGCTGTGAGAAAGAGCAACTTTAAGTTCTGCTGCAGTATAAGCAGCAGCCAAAACCTACTTGTCTTTGTTTTTCTTTCTTCTCCTAAGTGTTGCTAATATCAATACATTGTGTCCAAATATGAATGCTGAGTTTCTAGTCAATGCCTAATCACTGGACATTCATTCAGGTAACCTTAGAATTCCTTGTGGGAGACATGTCTTTATCTGGTATTGAGAAGCGAGGACATCTGAGGTGCGAGACACCTACAAGACTACATGAGAAATCAGATACAGCCATGAATACTAGGTCAGAGTCACAAATGATAATATCTTCTGTACGTTTATTAAACCTGTAAGGGCATATTCATATGTAACTGGCTACAAAATTATCCTTGCACCCACTGAATAATCTAGGCTATCGCTCATGTCATGAGTAATTGCTGCAGAGTGTTGTACAGGCATAATAGAGTGCAAACACTTTTTTTTGAAGGTTCACTAAAGTTTTAACTCTGTCAAATGACTGCATAATAGTAATGTAACACAGACACTTTCAATGCATTCAGTTGCTTCTAACAGCGTTGCAGCTTTGCTGCATTTTTAATTGAACTCTTCTAGGGAGATCACAAATATTTTTAAATAATTTTAATAATTTTAATTTATATCCTGCTCAAAAACAGGTGGAGGAAAAGCCATTTATGTGCTTTGCTCATCACTACTTATAAGAAAACAGCCACATAACTAATCTAATAATACCAACTAAATTAGGTTGTCATCATATATAATACAATCTAGGCTAAGCTAAGAGCTAAGAAGACATGCATTTTTATTATTGACCTGATATTCTCTGAATTAAGTTTTTACATTTTTTGAAGAAAGAGCAGGGTCAGGCCTGGGTATCACAGGTCTACTGGGTGATATTCTAAGCTGCAGATGAAGAAACCCCAAACATACTATCCTGCTTGCTACTGTTTTGCTTTACCATAGACTTTTTTAGATTTGTGTCTTTTGTGAAGTCACTGAAGCCAAGATCTATGAAGGTTTGTAGGTGGCTCATGTGGCTTCACAAGAATTAAATAGGAGCTGGATTCCTCCTTTATAGTCTGGGCAAAAGTTTGATGTTAGCCTAAATTTCTGACATAGTGGGGACATAGATGAAAAATTCTGTCAAGGTCTCCTCATTTCTTATCTTTCCTCAGGGTTTGGGAACTGTAGCTTTTCTCATCAGAGAGTTGCATAGCTAAGTATGAACAGCTAGTATCTACTCAGATATTGCTGTAATGAATAGATATATTCATAGATATATATAGCTGTATTCTTTACTATTAATATAGTACTGGTTTGCCTGCATTCACCCACACTCAGGTATGCACTGAACCCTGCTCCCTTCTGGTTTCCTCTTCGTTGCTGTGGAGTGAGCTGAATGCCTGATGTTCTGAACCAGCAAAACTCAGTGTCTGTCTGCCTTACAGATTGTCAAATAAGTCACTGCAAGTGCCAGTCCATGGGGACCCTGAGTCCTTTTCTGTGAATCAGGATTTATTTGCTTTTGAAGTGTTAATACTAGAGAGGAGGAGGAGGTGTCTTCCTCAGCTGCCTTAAGGAAGTAATTTACTATTTTAATATGTTGCTATGGATTAAGAGGACTGCTGAAGGGCAGAATGGCAACCTCCTCTTTGATCCAGATGACTGGCTCTGTAGGTGGTGGTCATTAGAAAGAAGAAACAGCTCCATCCATCCTATGACTCCAGCTGTAGGGAGCTATAAAGCTGGTTTAGATCAGGCCAGGTTTTCTATGCAGGTTGTGTCAAAGCCTGGCCAATTCTTTTTACATTCCTATTACTACCACACTGCCTTCCCTAGCTGTCTACAGGGCTAATACTCTCGTTCAGGCTTTCAGTGTCTCATGTCTCAATTATTGCAATGTCCTTTCCCCTAGCCCTGACAAATGTGGCAGGGTCATCTCTGATTCATTCAGAATGCAGCTGCAGAAATCAGACACCTACCTTTCTACTTCAGCCATATGACTCATTTTTTTAAACACTCCTTGGCTTATTGCACTAAAATTAGGGCTGCAGGCCTTCATTTTCCAGATCTCACTACCTTTGCTGTACCTCACTGCATATTAGGAGATAACTGCTGCCTCTGAATAACCTGTGATGCTAGTTTCCACTTCTGCTTGCAATCTTTTCAATTAAGTGCCTTTATACAGCTTTTCAGTGTGCCCATTGTGCATGGGAGGAGATACTTTCTAGGGAACATCCACTACGTTATGCCAATTCTTTCCTTAAACGAAAGAGGGAGGTTCCTCTTTTTTTTTGTTATTTTTATTTTTTTTCCTTCTTATTCTGTTATTCACACAAAATTTTTATCGTAGTTGGGTTTGTGGTCACTTTTGGCTGCCTTTTGTTTGTACCTTTGCACGTACTATGTACTTCATAGGTCGTTGCAATAGAGACCACTGTTTTGTTGATATTTCCATGTTAATTAGAAAAAAAGATTCCTGGACAACAATTGGGCTGCTGAGGTAACTCAAGTAATAATTAATGAAGTAGTTGAAAAGAGCTATATAAAGTAATGAACCAGACAAGAAGCAGACAGTCATCTGTCTGTTGGAAGGAAAATGAGAGAAAAAAAGATGGTTAAAATGTAGGAACGAGAGGAAGGAAGAAAAAAAAGGATGGAGGTCGGGGAGGGAGGGAGAGGATTAACAAAAGGGGATTTACAGGATCACAGGTAGGGGGTTCTTGAAAATCAAGTTGTTGGTTTTTTGTTTGATGTGCACACAATGCATTAAATCATTTGCATAACATTCCCAGGCCCTCCAGCTTAATCCTTACAGTTCTAAAAGATTCTTTGTTTGGGAGGGATTAAATTCGCTAAAGAATTTAGGGCCAGGTCTACAAGGAGGGTTAGCACGAAATCTTTTCTTCTTTTGACCATGGTGGGAGTTACCAATTTAGGACTTAAATATTTAGCTGTCTGTGGATTTAGGACTTTGTTGGTTTTTATTGTATTTATGGAAGGTCGGTATTTACTTTGTCTGAAATAAGAGATGGCAGAAATGTAATTTTGGGTGAAAAAAACTTGTTTGATTTCCTCCTGGGCTTTAGTTCTGTGGAGAATTGAACTTTTTGTGATTCATTTTTGTTAAAATGCTGAAATTTGCAAAATGAAGTAATGTTCTGGGATGCATATTTTTTAAACATTTTGTTTTGAAGTTGTTAAAATAAACCATTTAGGCTTTCCTGATGTTTTTTCCCCTGAAAATGTTTCAGGTGAAGCTAGTTTCTGAAATCGCCAGGATATGTGACTTTACAGTGTTCCTCCTGAAATTTCAAGTTTTTGAAGCACAGAAAATATTTGCAACAAGTATGTCTGTTTCTGCTTGTTAGAAACCAGAGCCACGTACCAGGCAGCATTTATGAGATGTAGGCTTTTCCTTGGATGTCTTGAATAAACCGTGTCCTGCGTGTGGCTTTTTGAGAAACTTCACCTGCTTTCCTGGTTTTAACTTAGATGTGTGGCATTACCCTTGTTTTGTGGGCATTTTTCACAGAAATGAAAATAAGGAATTAAATAAATGACTAGTAAGTCAAGGGGGTCAGTCTGAATGAAACCACTCTTGTCACCATAATACTTAATGATTTTTTTTTTTTTGGGTCTACCAGCTGCTATTCTTTTCTGTGCATGTATACCTGTGCTTATCTGTAGGAGCAGTCATCGCTGTGCTCTAAAGGGAGGACCATATGTGATTCATGGTGTCGTATGACACAGGAGTGTTCTTGTCTCATGAGGATTGTGAACTCTTAGCTTTTCATCTCTTGGATATCCATATTGGTTTCATCCACATCCAACTATTTTTAGAGGGAAATGGCAAGAAAAGCAAACACAAAAAAATTTACAACTCCCCCAGATGTTCTTTAAAGCAACTCCAGTGAAAACCCTATGAAACATTATTTGCTAAGTCAGACCAGCTCTGAATTCTGTTAGAGAGCTCATTATTCCAGGGTTTTTCAAATCCTGTCTGTGTAATCCTTGCTGTACTCTGGATTCTCTACTAATCCTACACCCGCTCTTTCTAATTCCACCCTATTTAGGGATATAGACAATCTTTTCTGTTTACTGGTTTGTTAGTATGTCTGGACATGGGCTATCAAACCCATACAGGTGTTTAGCGTTTGTTTGAGGATACAGATGAAATCTGATTAAAGTGTAATGGAGGGGAAAATAATTAAAATAGACTTCTAAAATGGAACTTGGTCATTCTAAGATCTGTGTGGTGCTGGTCTTGCTCATTTTTAGGTAGTGTTGGAGGAATTTCTCAGAGGAATTATATTTAATGTCTTTGAATGTTGCTTACACACATAGCTATTAACTGCTTCTTCAGTAGCTGAATGCTCAGGGGGAGTGTCTCAGTGCTGCAAATAGTGTCTGCTTTTGGAGGGGTTCTTTTCATTAACTTTGAAAGGTCATATATTTTTGGCCTTTAAAAAAAGGGGAAAAAAGAAAGAAAAAGAAGAAAAAGATTACATACCCTGAAGCTACTTTTACTTAGAAATGTATTTAAGGCCTAGGAGGTTAAAATGTCTTACATGATAAAAAGTTGACCAATTTATAAAACAAACATTTTCTTCTTAAAATGCTGTGTTTGCACACAAATGTTTATGTGTATATTTGAACTCATACCTTCTACTAAATATAAGAATATTTCTTATTTGAAATAGGTTAAAATTCTTTTAACCTCTTGTTGTTCTATTAGCTTTTTCTTTTTATGAAACATGATTATTAAAAAATGAGGTCAGTATGGCTTCCTTGCAGCAATCTTTTCAGAAATCAAACCTCATAAAGCGCATTCTAGAAATAGAGATAAGGAGCCAGATCATCAGCTACTTGACTTCTAGTACGTGATCACAGGTACTATGAAATTAAGTTTCACAGTGGCTGTAGCCTGAACCCCTCCCTTACATGCTGACTTTAAACGTCTTTACACAGATTTTGTACTTGAGTGACAGTTTGGATTTATAGTCTCAGGATGCAACTGCATAAAAATAATTTCCCAGGCTGATAGGTGAACTGCTAATGAATTGATTGGCATCAATGTCCATGCATGTCCTCTTAACTTTGGCAATGCAAAGTGGCAGAACTTAGTTTAGGACAAAGCAAAAAATGCTTAAAGTAAGTCTAATTATCCTGCATGTAACAGAGATAAAGGTATGTGCATAGATAGGTAAATGCCTCAGGTAACATGCTGTAAGTTGTTACGCTCAGATGAATTGACTGCAAGCCTGAAGATTTACTCCTGCCTTGTCGAAGTGTTATTAAAATCAAAATTGGGTGGTGATTCTTTAAAAAAGCATGAAAATTGCAAATACGTTTTATGAAGTATTGATATTTTTTTTGTGTGTGTAACTAGTTATCTTTGAGAATGGCCACTAAAATAAGGCTGAGAATAAAATTTTCCCCTTCAGTGTAGCAGAATTCCAAGAACTCATCTCTCATGATTTCTAGGGGGCAGGGTAGGAACAGAAGCCAGCTGAGAAACAGCAAGCAAGAGACCCGAGTATCACATTGAGAATATATAACAGAAGATCTAACAATTTCTCACTTCTGTAATACTGACTCTTGCATATGTTGTTGGTCTCTTTGTTGTCAGCTCTCATTGTAGAAATAATTTAAGCTCTCTGGAACAAGGACCTCACATTTTATTTGTAAATGTGGTGCCTTTGAGGCCGTATAAGTAATGCTCTGATTGGAAGGCAGAGAATTCCATGTTTCCAAAGATATAAAACTTTTACTTCTTGGCTGAATGCCCTTTGAGGTATCGAATCCTATATCTGTCACTACCTCTTTGATTACCTCTGCTTTTTTGGCACTGTTCTACAGCTTAATGTCTGGGACCTTCTGATATTGAAGATTCTCATCTTTTGTGTATAGGGTAAGAGTTAGAGTGGAAAGGAAACAAGGTTAGATCTAAAAGCCCCTAGTTCTCATCTGAAGAAGAGCTAATTCTTCTGGGTCTAAAAAAGAATTTGAGGAGATTAAGCAATATTGATGCAACCTGACACAATGATTTGCTTCCAAATGAAACCTTTGTCTGATACAAACCAAGCTAGCCATTAACTTTTCAAGCAAGGGACAAAACAGTTGAACAAAGCATGTTCACCTTGCCTTCTGTAGGTCCATTACTAAGATTCCAAATAGCACTCTTGACTCCCTCTTGTAATCAAGACCACAGGCTTGTCAGGAGAACAGTTCAGCGATCAAACGAAAGGTGAAATTCTACTGCAGCCTAAGCCAGCCTCTGTCAGGGTTACTGCAGGTCCTTTGTGTCCCCCTTCATACACTACTCAAGAGTCGTGTTTCCCATTTGTTCTAACATTAGGGTGATGTGCCCCTGCAGTGGGCTGGGTTCAGGTTGGTAACCATCAGCGAGGTTGAATAATGCAAGAGGAGGGGCAAGAAAATCTGCAGTTAGAGGCAGAGGAGACAGGAGCATCCAAATACCTGTGTCTTGTCACTGTATTGCTGTGACATTAGATTTTCTGAGGCACTATCTAAAAAAATTGTTTCTCTCTGCTGGTCCAGAAGGTCCAGAGCTGTGTATATGAGACGTCTGATGTGAAGCAATGTGTCCCCATCATCTACCGTAGAGAAAGAGGTGAAGAAGCCAAAATAAACTCAGATTCAAGATTCTTTATTCTTCTTGAATACCTGTTTTGTCTTGTTATTTGATGTCACTGCTGTGAGGGGGGTTGAGAAGCAAAATGTCAATATGGACAGGACATACTGAGTTGGAGTCTCCTTAATTAGCCCTCTCTCAACTCCATGAAAGACTCTGGAGAGAAGAGCATGTCTAGTGACTACATTCAGAGGTCAGTGCAGTTTTTTCAGTGCTTCTTAGGCAACGCAGAGCTAAATGTGGAAGCTGGCACTGTTCTCATGCTTGGATTTTGCTCTGGCTCTTCTCAGAGCCTTAGTATAAGAGGGTTGAAATCACTGAGTTTTCTGGAGTTCTGCCATTTTACTCACTATCTAAATTGTCCCAGTGACTTTATTATGCAGGAGAACATGGACGAAGCAGATCTTAGTATAATAAAAGGGGGAAAGCTGTGCCAAATCAGCACCTGAATCAAAGAAGAATTTAGTCATCTGACACCTGTTTCGTTTCTCAGCTAAAAAAATTATGTAATTAGCTCAGATTCATGCCTACAAAAAGCTACAAATGTGTCAGTAGGATGACAAAGCTGGAAAGCTATAACGTTTACATTTTTCTGTGCAAGTGCTCTGGAGCTAGGGAGAGAATCCATATGCTCACAACTGCTGACCAAATACTTATAAATTAGGAAATTGTTTGAGAGCATGTATATAATCAGATAGGAAACTTCCTAAAGAGTTGGTTAGCACATAAAGTAGATTGTCTTTTTAAAGGTTTTTAAAATTCATTTTAATGGGTGAGAAAAGCTAGCTGATGTTTTGGAACTAGCCAAATGCTGGTATAAAAGCTATCTCATCCACAGCCTATGCAAATGTTGAACATTCATTGGAGTTTCTCTCTCTGGTGGATTTTCTGCTATTGCTATATAGCAGCCTAATATTCCTGTCAGAACAGATTTGCAAGTGACCCATAAACCTAACAAGAAACTAAAGCTGAAAAGATGCTCTGGGCAATATTGTTCTCTTTAGTGACTTTTTCACTGAATCTGAGTGAATCTGATGAAGTTTTATGGATGCAACTTCTATTCAAGCTTAGTAAAGAAATCAGGATATGTGGAGGAGTAAAGATTGGCTTATTAATAAAAGCAATTAATTGCTATAGTAATGATACTTTATTGGCTTCCATGACATTTGGTCTAGGCTATGGAGAGGGTATTTTTCAGAATCTGTCTAAAGAAGAGGGATGTCCATAGGACATACTGTCCTTTACATCATGGCCATCCAGAGTAAGCCAGCTAGCTTGAGAGTGACGATTGTTATTATTGATAAAATTTTATGTGAGTTGATCAGTGGTCTTAGAAAACTTCCCCAGATTACACTGGCTAAAAACTATATGCATGATTGAAATTAATAGTCTGCGTTTATACTTAAAGCACTTAAACAGAGGCAAGGGGATACCTGTTTCATGTTTTGTGTGTTCTATGAATTTGGGCCTCTAGGAACTGGAGTCCTCTGGAGATATTTCTCTTGACTCCAGGGAGCTTTGGATCAAACACCAGAGAAGGTACAGGATCTTTGGCATTTTTTTTGTAAAGCCGTTCAGAAAGGTTTTGTGCACGTCAGTTTGAGAGTGCCATCTGACAGTGTGTGAAAAGAATCAGTAAACATCACTGTTATTTTAGAACTTTGGAACTTAACAAAAAGACAAAAATTATATATATTAAAAAAAATATTCTATAAGAACATAGCTATGGACCTGGTGACCTGAAGGAACCATTCCACATCCAAGTTGTAGTAATGTATAATCTCTGCCTCAGACTTTTTCTCAGGCTAGGAAGTTCAGCTGGATGAATTGTAACTTTTTTTTTAAAAGGAGAGAATCACTGTATTCAATGCTATTCAGAGATTGAGAATGAAATATCACAAAGTTCGTTTTTGTCAACAACTCTTTTTTTTCTTTATTGACAGCATGTCTATAGGCTGATTGTCCTCCAAAGAAGATACTCGCCCCATAAATATGTGATAGGAATAAGGATAGTCTTCTATTAAAGATATCACATTCAAGCATTTGGGGTTTGGCACAGGCTTTCTTAAGTCTTTTAATGAATGTGCTGTTTAATTGCTTTGTGCCTTATCTTTCTATGATTAAAAGTGAAGGTGAGAACACTTGCTGTACTTGTGATATTCTTAGGATAACTGAATGAATGCATGTGAGGTAATCAAATTATCTGGAGATCATTCGCCCCATAGAAATCAATGGTAGATAGATGTAATTATCGTTATGAGATTGATGTAAATTTGATGCCAATTATTTCTAAAGTAAAATAATTTAAACTTCACAAATTAGTTATAGAAACGTTAATCGTTTCTCTGCTTTTGAATGTTAACAATTGGGCACACCATTATCTATTGGAATTTGGGAAAACGGGGAAAAAGACATCTCTGACACTTTTTTGATGGATCAGGTACAATAGAATAATATCATGAGAGCTGATTAAGGAAATACTTTTCAAATAATTTATTCAATAAAAAACCCTGTCAAAATCTGCTATTTGTCATGCTCCTAGTTCTAATTCAGTGAATTCTGCATGTTATAGTGACAGTTCAACTGATGAGGGTGGCAAACACCTTGTTGGAGACTCAAGATTAAGCAATTATGTGCAAAAGAATGTCTTCACCACATTCAATAATTATTACAAAATCACACCACTTGTAATCCTGAGAACTATTTGATGACCCACTACAGTCAGGGAGAATATCTTTTAGTTTATTGACTTGACAATATAAATCTATCATACCTTCATTTTCAGGGACCTGAATGTTCAGTGTATGCTAGTGACTTAGGCAGTTCTTTTATTCCCCTAGAACATAACGGAGTCTCAAGAGAAGGTTTCTCCTGCTAGTAGACTAAGGGAAGCAGAAGATTCAGCATGACCTCTGTCTCTCTGTGTGCTTTGGTTTTATTCACAGCCAAAGCATTCCTTTAGCGGGGTTAGTGCATCATCTAGAGAAGGATAAATTTTTGGAATGCTCCATTCATCTGTAACGACTGGGCTTAATAACATATTTATGAGCAGAGGCTGCGGTTAGAGTTGGTTGCCAAGACCACTAACACACTTGACTTTTTTGCTTCTGTTTCTTTCTGACTGCCAGTCCTCAATCGTTTTCTACTTCTGGTTATGTCTCCATGAACAAATTACTGCCAGGCATGTGGGGCTGTCGATTTCTAGCGTGTTAACGACTGCATAGTAACTGTCCATATGCTCACTCTTACAGTGTGATAAATTTGATGGTGCTTACTCCTTAGTGAAAGCGAAGAGAAATGTGTACGTATGGGCAGCTAATGTACAATAAATAAAGGACAGTTAATCTTGCCTTCTGGGAATTGACTTATATAGCCATAGCTTTTACTTCTTTTCTAGATGCCTTAGTGCATATGATTTTTTCATTCACTCACACAGATAGAGTGAAATTAAACTGGTCTGTCTCATTGATGTGATCCTTATGTTTTCAGGATCTTAGAACCGACAGTGCATTAATAAAATATAATTGACGCTTTTCTGACTTGTGCTGACTATGACAGCAAACAACGAAGCATAGTAGGGACTTCACAATGTTGTTTTACTTCACTGCTGTTTTCCCTGTTTTTCCCGCCGGCCACATTTGTTGTGAAAGGCTTTTCACTGCATCTAATTCTGGTACTTTTGTCTTAACTGAGTCTAAGTCTATTCTGAATTTTCACTTTAAAATGCAGTCCTTCTCTCTGGCCTCTGGTTTATATAAATTCTTTCTGTGATAAAGTTATTAGATTCTATTCCTTCTGTTTTCCACTTTTTCCCATGCTTATGTGATCTCTGTGATGTGTCTGGAACATGTTCTTTCCATCACTGGCTTACCCCATCTTGTTTTCTTTATTACAGAATGTATCACCATCTGAAATTATATGTTTGGGGCATTTCTTTTTAACTTGTGCACAAAAGATTTTAAAAAGAAATCCTTGCACTGTATTATGTGATTGCCCCCTTTGTCAGTGGGGATAGTATTCCCAGTGGCCAGAATGGCCTGTCTTTTGGTTTTTTTGGGTTGTTTGTTTGTTTGTTTTTGTTTTGGTTTTTTACTTGTGAGTTGAATATGGCCAGAGAAAGCTTAAGAAAAGGCTACCTTACATGTTGAGTGCAAATGCAGAACTGTTGCTAGGAGCATCCAATCAACTAACCTCTCTGCATCCCTGAGCGACTGACAGTCCTGGACGTTAATACATGTCTGTATCTGGAGTATATCCTATCCTCCAGGAAGCAGTGCAAGAAAATGCTGGTAATATATGGTCCTGTTTGAAAGCTGCTTGAATAGTAAGAAATGGTAGCTTTGTTTTCACTTAGTATCTATTAGGCATTATAGAAATAACAAATGATTAGTGGGCAACTCAAGAGTTCTACGTCACAGTAACTGTAAGCTTCTGAGCATTGTGATCCTCAGTCTTTAATGCAGGGGTTGTAAAGGGCACAGACAACTGAAGAAATAATACATGTTGGATATTAAGCAGCAGGTGGAATAACAAGAAATAAGCAATACTGGAATTTGCCGTGGCTGAAGATATAATTATACCTGACTTATTTTCCCTATCACCAGAAGCAGCCCCATTACAGTCTGAATTGTGTCATTAGAAATACTATTGATCAAGTTCTCATTAGCAGTCATTGCCACTCAACAGCCATTGTTGCATGAGTTATCTATGCTGCTGAAACTCTGATCATTGGCTTCTGATAACAAGAATGCATCTCCGTCTTTGAAGCCAGCTAGTTGATTGAGTTAAATTTGTTCCATACTGTCCAGAGTTAGGAGTGAGCTATCACACAGTTTAACATCCCTGGGTGTTTGAAACCATTAAGGTATTACAGGCTGAGTCTAAGTTTCTTTTATCACCTCATGAGTAATAGTGCTGCGTGAAGTCATTAGTGCGTCAGCCTTTCAGACGTTAATTGGAGTTTGGTGAACAGACACCCAAATACCTGACGTGAAGTATGATACAGAAAGACAATTCATGCTGTCGAAGAACTTTGCTAATAGTAGAAGCAGAAGGTAATTTTTGAGTTTGACTCCAAAATGCCATCAAGTCACTAAAGCAAAAATACCATAAATTCTAGTGTCCTCTTCAAACAGTCAATTTCAAAACTGCTGCTAAGTATAATTCCTCTCTTTCTTCACTATTTCAGGATTACTTCTGTATGGTTTTGGCAATAAGTCTAATAATGAGTAGAATTTTGATTTAGCAAGATCAGCTATGCGGCTAGGAAGGTCACTTTAAAGTACCCACGATCTTTTATTCCTTTTAAAAAAAGTTGAAACAAGAGTAGATTTTTATGCCCCTCCTCATATGCTATATTTTAAGTAAAAAAGTAAGTTCTGTAATAGCAATATTCATACAAAAATCCAGCAATGCTTTTCTCTGGTTTGGTTCTAGTTACTGTTATAGAAGGACAATTAACTATAATGTCTATTGTGCAAGAAAGAGTTCTTGCAAGCTCCACAGCTGTGTGACTGCTAAAAGCTTTAGCCACACTATTAAAAAGCTAAGGAGAGGTATGGATTGAACTTTCCATCAGAATGTCTCAGGATGTCTCTGGAGACACAGACAGGTAAAATTCAGTCTTAAAGAAGGCTCTATTTGGAGGTGGTAACATTAAAATGTGTAACTTGCTGCAGTACTTCTGCAAAATCAGGGCTCTTAAAACAAATGGAGGCTACTTTTGTTCTTATTGATGAAACTATGTACTGGATGATGAAGATAGAAAGGTATAGCCTCAGTTGGTTCAACCTCTAATAATGTTATTTACTTCTAATCATGCTCTATTAGCCTGAGTAGGTTTTTGCACCAGCTGAGGTTCTCTTTTAAAGATTGGCTTTCTGTCTGTATTGGACTAATTGATCATGCCTGCCATGGTGGTATATAAAGACAAACCAAGAATGCTGATCCTTTGCTTTTGATGTCGTAAATGTAGAATACAACATGAATTGAAGGTGGAGTGGTAACAAAATCCCAGCAGATTGATGTATAATATTCATTTTGTCACTTTTATTTAAAAGCTTGGAGGAAATTACTTGTTTTAGAAGAGGGAAAATTGCATGGAAAGAAAAGGGAAAGACATGAGGGTCAGGGAGGAGAAACATCAGCAACTCTGGAACAGAGCAGTAGGTAGGATAAGAACACCTTACTTTCTACATTGTCATCCATCTTGGATGTCATATGGTATGTGCAAGGAGAGAAATGAGGCATGGGGCATCATTTTCTCATGAATATTTTATTTCTCATCAGCATCTCAATATGACCCAGAACAACTTTACAGCTTTCAGGTACACGTGTCTGTATAGACTCAGGAAGTCATCTATGTGAAAAACAGCTATACTAAGTCTTTGTCAAGTGAACAACGGTGCCCTTGCTTAATGGGAACTTAATGCTTCCATTAAAGTTGCTTAGATATCACAGGGGGTCTGTGACGCCGTAGTTCCATTTGAGACCCAAGGTTATGGTAACCAGAGGCTAATAGTAGACTTGAAAAATTTAACACAGTAGTTACCTAGGTGCATATGTGAAAGACCATTTAAGAGTGTTAGAGTGACTCTACATAGTAATTCAACCATTATACCAAAACTGTTAATGAAAAAAAAAGTACTTTGTGTTATTGCTTAACAGACTGCACTGAATTCCATTAACAAAACCTAATACAGAAAGTAAAGAGAATTATTTATTGTTGGAGGTGGAATTTGGTATGGATAATTTGAGTTCATCAACTGCAGCAACAAAAATAAAAAGCCAAGCTAACAACTTGCAAGCAGATGCTAATTCCCCAATTGTTCATGCAACATGGAACATAATTTGAAGTGATTATGAAATTAATGCATTAATACAAAGAATGCTTTGGAGAGAAGCAAATCAGATAAATGTGCATAAAAAGAACTAGCTGTATACATAATTTGTGAAGCTGTGCTTTATTCTCAGTCAGAGGGAAAAATTAAAACTTCACTAAGGAGACATTTTAAAGAACATTTCAGAATGACTGTGAAAAACCAAAATGCAACAAAGCATAGAGCTTCAGCAAAGCCAACGTATAGAGCCTGCTTTGGAATTAAATGCTACAGAAAGTGTCTGTTGTCTATTTGGGAAAGGAGCACTTGCTTATGTGAGTAAGGAAGAATTTCCAGTTGTGTGAGCACAGGTCCTGGATAAAGATGACTGTTTGAAAGGTGGGATACTTAAAGCCTGGAAGCAGGTAGATGGTAGAACAGAACTCGGTACCATGAATCTAAAGAGATATTATACTGAATGGTGAGAACTGGAAAATTGTCAACGTTGTGAGATTCTGTGCTGTCTTTGGTGTTTTCTCCTCTAAGTGCATGCTTGTCTCCTTTACTGTAGTTAGCAGAGAGAGAACCCACCTTCCACTGTCCTTTTTCACAGTCCAGAGCCAGGGTTTACCTTTCCCACATTGCACCAACTGTATTTGTAGAATCTTTGATTTTTCTGTAACAGTCTTTTGAACTTAACTTCAATGGCACAGGAGGACAGGCTGGATGTACTGCTTGAAATGTTTAGTCTGCTTCAGTGAGAACCTGTTTGTTAAAATTATAGGGGGTTTCATTGCTCTCTCTCACCACTGCTAGGGAACTCACCACAAAGTAGTTTCTTTCTGGTTTTCCTCTCCACCTTGTTTTCAAGACTATTATAAGATAGGAAGATCATCCCGATTCACACCCTCAAGCAAGGGACTTAATTAGTTCTGAATTCCTGTCCCTGCACTCATTTTTTTTTCTGTCTCCACACCTAAAAATCAAGAAGTAGCAGAACCAGGTGTTCCATGCCAAAGTTCATATTGATCCAGCAAATGTATGCTTGGCTATTATCATCATCTATTGCATAGATGTTTGTTGAAAGAAAGATAATTACTTGAAAGCGATTCCATTTAAATCTAGTCAGAAAATATCACTAAGAACCATTAGATTGTTTAGCCATTGCCCAGGAGAAAAAAAGAGGTAACTCTCACTGCAGGAAATGTGGTGCCAACTCTCATGATTTTGTCAGGACTCTTATGATATGTGTCTTTTCTGAAGTTTTCAGCTGCTAGAATCAATTTTAAATTGGAAAGAAATAAATTTTTTGTTAAAACAAAGTTTCTAGACCTCAGAGTTCCACAGAAAACCTTTAAGAAGTAATGTAAATATTACCTTATGAAACCTCCTTTCCTCGCACCAAGAATAGCCAAAAGGTAAACAAAAATCCTAAATTAAATGAGATTTTTATTAATGACTCTTTGGAGACAGATTCTTGTTTTTTCAGGTAAAGTTTGAAAATACTGTCTGAGTCTTTACAAAATATATGAGGAAAATAAAGGAAATAAATTATTCCACTAGCTGAAAAATAGCTTTTATTTTTGCAGACAATTTAGCAAACTTACTGTTCTTTTAATGTGTGTAAGTTTTTTCATTTTCTTTGACATAGATTGCACATGGGGAAGAAGAAAAATCTGAGATATTAATTACTTTTTGTCAGTATATTTATAAGTATCGTGAAAAATCGTACTTTTACTTGCTTCCCCACCCTTGACCCCTTTATATCACCCAGAACATATATGTTGGGGAACAACTGAAATTTCCAAGCTCTATCTTGTTGTACTTTCTATTAAGGTTATATTTTCATATTTTCAGAATACAAAAGCAGCAGACAGTAAAAGACTTGCCTCAGAAGACAGGGATAATGTCAGCAGCTGCAGTGAAATCAGTCCCAAGAATTTTGCTGGTTACAGCAAAACAGATGAAGGAAAAATAGCTGTTGCCTACCTTGTTCAAATAGCCACTATTCAAATTTATTACTGGGTTCTAGGAGTTCATTATCACTCTTCTTGCTGGAGGCATCAGCCCTCACCTGAGAACTGATGGACTGGTTAAAGTGCTTTGGATAAAATCAGCCATGTTTATTGAACAGTTTCAGCTGGTGGATTTTAGGTGAGTTAAGGTGAGTGCATTTGTAAAGAATGGAGGCATAAGTACCCTGTGCAGGGAGATGGAGATGAGCAGGTACAGATAATGATGTCATTGGGACTAGCAGGGTACCTCTGTCCACAATCTGAGGTGCATATAGCTTTGCGATGTCCCCTCCTCCTTGTTTCTTCACTTTGGGTATGCTGCGAAACGCAGGCAAGAGTAAAAACCTCTGAAATATTAATTAAACAGCACAGTGCCATACAGGTGCCAGGGCTGGCCAGAGGCAAGTGGCATGGCTTGAAACAGTTGGCTATGATACGAAGTGTTTAGTGAACTGACCATCTGTCCAAGCTTGGCATAACTGTGATATAGCAGAGACTATCAACAGATCATCAACATTGCTATTTAAAATTGTTTACTATGTTAACATTTTTAAAAATTTGTGGCTGCAGCTTGTCACTGTTCCCATCTCTTCTCTCCCTTTTCTAAAATATCCCTGACACAAAGAAATGGATTTCACACTGTAAGGGAGTGGCAGAGTGAAGACCAGGTAGAGCTGAAACAGATCATTGAGCAACCTGATGTAGTGAAAGATGTCCCTGCCTATGGCAGCGGGATTGGACTAGATGATTTTTAAGGGTCCCTTCTGACTCAAACCATTCTATGATTCTATAATCTCTAGCTATCATTGCATGCACTGACATAACACTGGGAGTGCAAGAGGTCTCTGTGCCAAAAAGTTTGAGACGAGACCATGGACTTGTTGCCTCTTGTGGCAGCGTTAGAGTGTAATGTTCCTCCCTCCTAGCCCTCCTAGTTGTTCTCATTTGTGGAAGGCAAAGAGACAGCAAGAGATAATTTATTCTTCCTCTGTTTCAAGGGCTGAAAATTACACGATTTCCTTACTAGTCAGCCGATTATCCTCATTCTAGTAGCCCATCTGGTGTTACTGTTCCTCTGTTGCACTTCCTTTTCCGTGTATCTTCCTTCCTACCTTAATAGTTGTGTCTAGGTGAGTCTGAGTCCTTCTTGTAGTGGCGTAGTCCTCCTTAACGCAGCATTCTTTATAGAGCATGTATATATGTCTTGGGATAGAGACTGACTGTACCACCTGAGAACATCTCTCCCAAGAAGAAAACCTTACTGTAGGGGGGTATGAAAGAGTCGCATTTAGGGAAAATGGTAAACTAGGCATCACATGGAAAACAGGGACATAAAAGATTAATATAATGAGTAGCTTCCTTTGTAATGAGCTTTATTTACTTCGTACTAGTCGCTCTGTAGGCTTGACAAAACATTCATGCAAAGATTTGAATGTTAATGTGGCCTAGGAAAAATAAACAGACCGTAAACTCCTGAAACTATAAATCTCTCAATGTAAATTCCTGATTCTCTGTAGCCAGGGGTTGAAACCTCTTGAGCAGCTGTCTGGCCGTCAACTCATCCATCTTCAGAATGTATTAGAGATTTTTCCTGCCCCGGGATATCCCTGTTTATACCCCAATAATGCGGTACGCCCTACAGTCTATATGCAGTGAGCACAAGTCTATAAACTTTACAACTCCAAGTGTAGCAGTCACCGTGCTGTTAGGCTGTTTCAAAGCTTTTCAGGATTAAGTTCAAAGCACTTGAAGTTCAAGTACATTTTAGGGGATATCACACGAAATAGGAAAGACCATCATGTGGATCATGAGTTTATCACTAACTCACCCTTCAGAGAAAAATTACTCCCTTAGTGTTACTTCTCTTTTCCCTGTTTCTTTTGTAGCTCTGCTTAGGTTACCAAACTTTTAGGCCAAGAGTCTCCTCTTGCTTTGATTAGGATTAACGACCTTTAGGGCCCAGTATTTGGGGCTGGAAGATGCTATTGTTTGTAATACGCTTACAGTGCAAGTGGCTTCTTTCTTCTTGTGCCATTGATTGATTAGTGGAGTTTGTCCAAGTAATTTTCCCTCTTGATATGTGTACTTTCTTTCTCTACCACAAAGTTGGTGTGAAGATTAACTAATTAATCTCATGAGATTCTTTAATGAAAGGAATGCCTTACTGAGCAACAGAACAAAGTACAGGCAATATGTATGAACACAACTCATTCCAGATCTCTACAAAGCTCAGTTTTTCTTTTCTCCTCTGAGCAAGTAAGACTGCCTCGTTTTAAAAAAAAAAAAAGATGGTTTTTTTCCCCTGATCAGTACAATGCAGAACATCTGTTGCAAAAGAACAGATGATTAATAATTGAAACTAGAGTGCATTGTCCAAAACAGAGTGCCTATAATACAGTAGCTTTCCTGAGTTTTTTGTCTTTGTTTCTTTATTTCTTCTCAGAATTTAATAATCAAATGCAATCATTGTTACGAGTTAGATTTTATTCCAGAATGAAAGTTTCTACCTTGCTTTACTTAAGTTTTAAGGAATAGATTTTCAATCTGTTTTCGGTGGTAAAGCTTTTTATGTCAAATGTATGTAAAAGAAGAGAAAGCAGCATGTAATAATAATGAAAAAGGAATAGGAAAACTTGATTCTGTGACAAGGTACTAAATTAGACTGAAACTGGCTGTGGAACAAAGAGATAAGAATCTAGAATTTTATTTGAGGAAGATTCAAAAAAATGAGAAGCCTAATCTTTTCATGTTCCTTCCCCCAGAACTGATTGCTCTGGAGCTAGTGTTTATGCGTGTGATTAGGAGCTGAGCATGATGAATTCTATTTTCAGCACTGCTACAGGATCATGTCAGGTGAAACTAACCTTGGTGCTTTGGACTCATACAGCACTTCTAGTTTCCAAAGTTCACGCTAAGTTAAGATGGACCTTTAAGTTAAAAGGAATGTAAAATTCAAGGTGTTCGTGTTTGTCCTAAAACTGACATTATAACCCCAGATATTTAAAATTAAGATTAACACTGAATGGAAACTAAGCAGTTTCAGAATGAATAGGCCCAAAGAGTTGGTGGTATCTTCATCCTTGAAGGTATTTAAAAATTGACAGGACAAGGCCCTGAGCATCCATCTGTACTTTTGAAGCTGGCTCAGTATGGAGCAGGAGTTTGAAGTAAAAGACCACAAGAGGTCTATACCTACCTAAATTAAATAATTTAAATTATAAATAATTTTATAATTCTAGATAAAGCAAAAGTAACTCTGAAACATCCTGCAGTAATCTATTAAATTATATTAATGAAATGTTTTCTTTGTTGTCTTTAGTATTACATTTCTATTTTTGCATAGGGATGACACAGTTGCAGTCCTTATTAAGGCACTAGATGCATTAACTAAAGTGAGGACAAATGTAGAATCTTTATTTTCATTTAATAGTTGAGTAGTGGAAATGGAAGTTGCACTTTAAAAAGCTTAAGATTTTAAAAATTGATGCTAATCCTCAGGATCTCCTTTCTCCCCATCTCAACTCTTTTCTCCTGAAGTTAAAAGTTATTACCTCAAAGTGTCCTGGTTTCAGATGGGATAGAGTTAATATTTTTTTTTCTAGTGGTTGCTGTGTTTCAGATTTGGTGTGAAAGGAATCCAATAGTACATATTGTTTTAGTTGTTGGTAAGTGATGTTTATACTTTTCAAGAGCTGTTTTCAGCTTCCAGTAGAAGCTGATAAGGCGCATAGAACGATAGAATGGCAATGGAATACTCAGTACCATAGAGGTCATACTGAGTATAGAAATGGGTATAGAAATGGGGTTAGCCCAGGGAGGGGGATACTCATGGTCACTGCTCAGGACTGTACAAATTTACTAGGTGGTGAGAGTGACTTCTGTCTTGTATATTCTTTTACTATTATTAATTATTTTTCCTTTTCTATTATTGTTCTGTTAAACTGTCTTTATCTCAACCCATGAGGTTTTTTTCCCCCTTTCCCCTCTTTTCCTCCCTCTTCACCCTACCCTTATTGGGGAAGAGGGAGAACTACATGAGTGGTTGCCTACCTACCAGCTGGGGTTAAACGACGCCACAAAGTCAAGGTGTATATTTTAAGAATTCACCCTAGCTGCTGGGATTGCAGCTTACTCTTGGGAAGGTCAAGGTCAATGTTTCTGTGTTCACAGTCCAGCCCACAATGAGTGACTCAGCAGCATACAAAACCCCTGAAGATGTGGCAACTTCTTCACCTTTAATGGAAAAAGAAGTAGTTGAATCTTTTCAGGTCTGGTCCAAGTTGAGACACTTCTGAGAATGAGGCTTTTGCCAAAGCTCAGCCACAGAGAGAAAAGGCTGTAGGGAGCAACCTGTCCACTTGATGAATGTCCACACGCTGATGAGCTGCAAGTAGTGAACCAGGCTGTGTGTGGGTGCACTGCCCTCTTTTGGATTTTGATAGAAACAGGATCAGCCCCAACCCACTTGGTGCTTCTGATATTTTCTGAAGTTCAGAATAAGGAGAAGTTGTTACTCTACACTGTTCTGTCTTAGGAAAAATCTTCTCCCTGGCACCTCTGGATTTTTTTTTTTTCACTTCTCCATTTATTTCAAGTAGTTTTAGTGGAGAGAACCAGTGAATCATATCTGCTCACATGTCTCAGCCTCATGTTTTGTTTTCATGAGTCTGTATCGCATTGACCCAACTCTATACCCGTGACTTTGTGCTAAAAAAATTCAGATAATGTGGATAAACCACATTAAACTGGGATTAATTAAAGTAAGAGGAAGCTGAGCAACAATAACAGCAATTGTTCATTAATACAGTTAATACATTAATACTGATTTGAAGATGTTGAAGATAGAGAAGATCAGTTGTACTTATTCACTGGAATTCAGACAACTTTCACCTATGAATGAAAATCCATTGTTGTGTACCGTGTTTGGAAAAGAAACATTGTAATGCCAGCTAAGTAGTAAAATTATGATTATCACTGAAAATCATAAAAGTAGTTGTAATTCTGGAAGTGTTCCTAAACATGAAAAAGCAAGTTTTTGTTTAACTTGGATATTTAGATATTGGAAGAATTACACCTTTTTCTTTTTCATTTATTACAAAATAATAATTATTTCAATCAATATGGGAAGGGGGAACAGTGAGCTGAAACGACCTTTTAGTCACCTAGAACAATCAGAAATAAGTTTTTTAAAGCTCACAGTTACTAGTAAAATACTTTTTACAAATTATTTAAGAAAGCCCATTAAAAAGCATCTAGGTAGGAATCCAAATATTGTGATCAAACAGAAATGGGCTAGAGACAAAAAACAGAGGATTAGACATTTTATAATATAAACGTTTAAGGCAATATTTTTCTTAAATCCTGTAACTGAAGAAATGCATCGTGTTCAGCCGAGGTAGCCAATCACTAGTCTTATTCAGTGCATAGAGTAACAGGACAGGTCTAGTTTCTAGAAATGTAATTTTAAAATGTGTATTTGCTGAGACAGCTGGTGGTGTTTTCTATTCGATGCATAGAGGGATGTTTTATAAAAACAGATGAAATGTCTTTTCTTGTATATTTGTGTTGTTTTGGTTTTTTTTTTTCTAGTTAGCATATGTGTGTGGTGGGGTTCAGTGGCTTTTCAGTGCTCTTTGCTTAGCCACTTATAAGCACGTACTGTAAAAATGAGTAAAATGCCTCATACTTCTAGTATTCTAAAACCCTTAAATACCTCCCTTAAATGGGACATTTTCTGAAGAGAAGCTACTGACGTCTCACATATTTTGTGATAACTTCCACATGTAGATGCATCCTACTTTCTGGCTATGTGTGAAACAGGAAGGCAGACACGTTCTTAAGGTAAAAATTCCTCTGAAATGTCTGCTCTTCCTCTTGAGATTCTTTTGGACTTTCACTAAATATATTATTCTGTATAACTGAAGAGGCAATCAGTAGATTTTTGGAAGTGACTGTTTATGTCCCTGTCTGAAGCTTGGATAAAGGGGAGTTACACAGTGTTTCTTTCATTTTTCTAAGTTGGTGTTGATATATACATTCACTTTTTCTGTCTGGTAAAGCAACCACAGCTGATTCCCACAGATAATTAAAAAATAGAATTTTCATTGGCTGCTTTCTTTTGCGGTCACTTTTGACCTGTAATGAACTTCTTTACTAATACAGAACAGGTAAATGGATTTTTTTTTCCAGCCACTACCCAGCTTTTTCTTTCAAACCACATTCATCAAGATGCCAAATGCAATTCTCAACAATTCTTCTATTAGGAACACTGTATAAACCCAGCTTTCAAAAATATTGGCAGGTGATAATTTTTCTCTCTTAAAAGATATTCCTTTCCCATCTCATATCCTGGTGACAAGAAATTGTCTTATCGCTCAGTGAGCACTAAATCTTTCATGTGTGCAAACAAGATGAATTCACCACCTGAAGCTTTTGCCGCGTAATTTCTCTTACCTTTAACAGCCAAGATTTGAGGAAGATGGTAGTATCTTACTAGTTGTGGATCTCCTGTAGGTTCTTGGTGGAAATGATGCTAGAGTTTCCACTGTCCAGATCTAGATTGAGTTTTAATCTGAATTACACTATCTAGTAATCATGAGTACAGTTTTATTTGGGGGAGGCCTGGAGTTTGTTACCCTCCATATCAGCAAAGTACAGACTGATTTAATGTGTTTGGCTTATGTGTCTTTGTATGAATGAGAACCTTTTTATTCTTAAGTTACTGAGTTATAGTCGCAAAATAACTTGCCTACAGACCTTTTCCTTTTTTTAAAGTGGTCATTTCTACTTATTTCTGAGACTGTTCCAAACCAGGTCATCATTCAAAGGCATTATTATTTTTTTCTTCAGTGTTGAAATTGTAATTCTGTCACTGAAGTCTTTTCTTTCCCTACAAAATTACTGCACTTTCTGAGTTAACAAGAACTTCTGGCAATAAAACACTTCACGGTGCCTTGATCAAATTATTGGTGTATTATTTTAATGGTGTCTTAATGAAATTGCTCAGCAACTAACCTTGTCTTTTAGTTGGCGATAGAGACAGCTTCAAATCTGTCAGCTCTAGCTCATTTCATGTTTTCATTTAGGTGCTAATAGTGTTAGCCAATTTATTTAAAGCAGAGACTTGGGCCAAATTTTGGTAGCATTACTCATGAGAGCAGTTCTACAGCGGTCAATGTTAACCCTTGAGCAAAGCTTGTTAAAGTTTGCAAAGGCTTCAGTCTCCTCTTTCTCTGTTAATATACAAATGAATGCTTGAATATTTTTTTTTTTGTAATTTTGTCCCTAATTTATTTGCTTTTGCAACCGCTTCCAGCAAGTCAGTCCTGTACAAGGAGTTAGTCTAATTTGCGTTACAGTAATGTTGCATTTATTTCAGAACATCATGGCCAAAGCAGTTACTTTCTTTGGCTTGTTTCATTTTATTTCTTATTCTAGGTCTTGAAAAAGCTTAAGCAATGAGTTCGATTAGTTAAAAGGGGGCACATTGCTTTGAGATGCATGTGTAAATTGCTGAATCTGGAGAATCAGGAGAATCTTTACACAGTCTTCATGCCTTGTAGATGGTGATCCAAATTCACAAGCGATATGCAAAGTGACAGAAATTACATTTGATTATTCTGGGATTCCATGGCACTGATGGTCTTGCAATCGGTTACCATGCAAATAAACCAGACCCCACAACTCTCTAAAATTATGTAACTGACATGCAAAGAAGCTGGGGAAAAATTACAAATGTTTAGAGAATTCAAGTAGGTGATGTTAAGAGTAGGACGTTTCTGTTCTTCCTTGCTGATTTCCTCTTTAGCTCTACCCGACTCTTCTGTTTTCCTGTGAGGAATGCTACTTCTTCCATGTGGATCACCAGTGTTGGGTCTATGAATGAAGTAGGTGAGAGGGTGAAGGTTCTTTCAGTGGATTTGACCTGATTTGCATTTCATCCCAGTGTTTGGTCAGGTGATATGATTCAGATCTGTTGATACATCAGAAGTGAGTGAAAGACCAGGTGAATCTATGAAATTTACTTGGATTTTTTTCATATTGTTGTATTTCAGTGATACTATGCTCTTTCATAAAAAAATGTTAGAGAAAAGTTGTCCAAGTGGAGATATGAGGAGCTAAGATAGAAGACAGACTTGTTTAGATTAAACCACTGAATCTGGCATTCAGGGCAGTTGTATAAGGATCAGAATTCCATCTGTAGAAGCAAAATGAGAATCCTCTTGTGCAGTGTTCTTGGGTTTCTTTGTGAGGACAGCAAAAATCCCCATAATTGTCAAGGGCAATCTGCCATCAGCAGAGTTAGCACCAAAAACAGGGTGAAAAAAGTATGGACTGTTTTAAGATCTATAATTATGTTTTGTGTTCATTTGTCACTTCTAGGAAAAGAAAATCAAGTTTCTCCCTTTTCAGGGAGTAGATGATTAATGGGTGCCTTGCATTTGGTTGCAAAAGCCTGTGTCGATTTTATTGACTTTTTTTACAGAGAAAAAACCCAATCTGTCTGAAGCATCAGGAAGTGCAGCATGTGCTTGCTGTGCCTGCTGTGAGTAAGCAGATTCTCATCATTGCTGGGCACTGATCTGAACATAGAGCAGTTACTTTCGTTGAAGAGAAGTAGAGTCTTGAGTTATCCTCACTCTTCGTTTTTGTTTAAAGACAAGAATAAACTAGAGCAGAGGCACTCTAAGGTTGGTTTCCCTTTACTAAGGGCTTTTGCTGGAAGTGAGAGGCAGATACATATGCCTCTATTTACTCCTGTGTTAATAGCTTTATTTTGTAATGGTGAAATCAGAGGTATTTTAAAAAATGTCAAGATAAAAATGATGGGCCCAGTTCTTCACATGAGAAGTTGGCAGAACAGCCCGCCCAAGCTGGTATGGTTATTGTTTGTCATTTTCTCTCCAGTGACGTATATAAGAGCAGCCGTGCTAAATCAGACTGAATCTTAACCAATCCCACTCTCTGTTGAGAGGGCAGTGTCAGATCAGGGCAATTATATAATAACATTTTCCTGTATATTTTCCCAGAATTCAGCAATCTCTGGTTCACATTCCTGAGCCAACAGCGATATTTTTGAATTGATAGATTTATTATTTTTTTTCCTTCAGGAACATTACCTGTTCATTTTTCCTATCCGTATAAACTTTTGACATCTACAACAAACTATAGCAAGGAGTTCCATGGTTTAACCATGTAAAAAAAATCACGGCCTCACCTATGTTTTGTATCTCACTATTGATAATTTCATTTGATGGCCATGAGTTTTATAATGACAGAATGAATAATTGTTCTCTAAGCATTTCCAGGCCATTCATAGCTTTGGTCAAATTGCCTCTCATTTATCTCTTTTGGAAGTTGAATAGTTCATTTATTTGCTGCTTGTATGGAATATGTTTCATAAGTTTTTTTTGATTGCCCTTACAGGTATTCTGTTTTCTCCTATAGCCTTTTTTTAATTTTATTTTTAAGGTAGAGGATGAGAGCAACACCCAGTGTTAAAGATGCAGAAATACTTCACAGTGGCCCAGTAGCATTATTTGTTATGCTGTTTAATTCTTTCCTAATAATTCCTACAGCTGCAATGGGGGTTTTCCAATAGAATCTGAGGGCTGAGCTTCTGTTTTCACAGACCTCTTCACTAAAACCCCCAGACTCCTTTCCTGAAGAAAGTACCTACTTAGAGCCTGTTGTTGTGACTCTTTTGCTGCGATTGCTTTTCTCCAACTGTTTGTTTTGGGTTTTTTTGCTACATCATCACAGAATTTCACCTGTCATTTTATTGCTCAAGTACTCGGTATTGTGAAAACCTTTTACTGATCTTCATTGCTGGCTTTTGTTTTCATCATTCTGAAACCTTACTGCCATCAGCAAACTTTATCACCTCTCTTTCCTTCCTTCTTTCCAGATCATTATTGAATAAATTAAACAACACAAAGCATTGAGGAAATTCCAAATGAACGCTTCTCTCCATTGTGCAAACTGAAAGATTTTTTTCCCTAACCTTTGGTACTAATCTTCTAACCATGAATTAATCTGTGGAAATGTATTTTTATCCCGTGACAATTTCAGATCCTTTGGCAAGGGAGCCCCTCACAAATCCTATTAGACTTCACCAGCTAAGTTATCCTTCCCTACCGGCCCTAAGAACCTGGACAGATGCAAGGTGTGATTTTCATGTGCAAAAGCCATGTTGATTCCTCAATGATGTCCAGAATGAGCTTGTTCAGAAAGCAGTGTTAGCTGGGAAAGTAGTGATATGTTGTATTAAGCACTGTAGAAACAGAGCAAGAAGACCCTCTTCTTTGAGGAGCTCATATTTAAGGAAATCCAGCGTGCTTTCTGCAGTGAAGTCACAAATTATAAAACCAGTTTATTTCTAATCTGTTATCTTAGATAGTCTTAGATATTAACGTTTATGACTTACAAATTTAGATTTACTTTGTTACTGTAACTGGTTTTATTTCTATGCTTTTTTCATTCGGTGTATTTGTGTCCACTTTTATTTTCTGTATAAGCAACTGCATCAACTCAACGTGTAAGACTACTTCAAAGTAGAAATTGGCTTCATTAATTTAAAAGAAAATTCTAAAATCTATTTTCTCTGTATTTTATGTGCTGCAACAACAAAAACATTAAAATTAATTGTACTTTCCCTCCTTTCTCATTTATGTTCCAGGCAACTTAGGCAATAAAACTAAACTAATGTGACTGCAACTACACTAGCATGTAGGGCAGCTGAGTGGAAGTGACTTGTAGAACGAAATGGTTGATGTTGAGATGATATCTGTCTGCAGTATGGGCATTTTGTAGGCAGAGGGTCTGACTTCAGCGCTAACCTGCTACTCTGAGCTAAATGTGCAGTGGTGGTTGGAGCACATCAAATGCACTCCTGAAATGTTTATTCTGGTTTTGTTTCCTTGAAAGGGAATTCAGTTCCTGTGCTCCAAGATCACTGTGGTATAAGCCAGAATATAGTATGTAAGGATTTGCTATAGAGATTTCCCCAAAACATTTGGGGGATTCATTTCAGAAGCGCACTCCTAGTCTGATCGGAAAGGTTCATGTAGATATGCACAGCATTTTGCTCTTTTGACAGATTTTTTTCATACAGATATAAATTTCTGCTTCTTATCCAATAAATGCTATCTTCTGAGCTTGTAACTCTGATTATTTACGTGCAGATATGTTGTAATTACATCTGCTTTTCTTATCTTGTAAGAAACGGTGCTGACTGTGATGTGAGTAGTGACTGTTTAGTGAACTCTAGCTTGTTTAGCTTTATGGCATCTGTGCAAAAAGATTGGCAATGCCAGGGTAGGACGGTGGAGCAGGCAATGCTGACCCAGCACTGAAAGTTGGTCTCATAGATAACAATCTGACTAATGATTGGAAAATCATTCTTCAATCCCTCTCCTGTCTCCGCATGCCCTCGTGTAAATCTGCAGCAGATCTGCACAGCTCTGCCACATCTAAAACGCTATTGCTATTGCCATATGTAGCAAAACGGATGTGTCCTGAAACACTTCATGTGTACAGAATGGCTGGTTATTGCAATGCAACAGCTGAGGCTTATGGAGACTGTAGATAACTGAAAACACAGTAGTAATCGCCCAGGGTGGTAGTTAGCAGATTAAAGCTAAAGTCAGCAGTGCTGGCAAGTCTGCTTAGGCACTTAACTTTTATTGATTGAATGAGGAATTAGGTGCTTCAGTGCCTCAAGTTTGACCCTCAATTCCATTTCTAAGAAATGGAGATAAGAGCACTTTCACCCTTCAGAGGAGTGGCCTGACAGAAAATGTGTTAAGGCGGTGATGTGCTTGGATATGACAGTGAGGAGGTCAGATGAGTTCCTTGTGCAGGTAGAAGGAAATACATGAGACTAGAGTGGATCTTGATTAACAACTTGCCTTAGAGGCACAATCCAAAGTCAATGACAAGAGTCTTATTAACTTCAGGGAGCTTGGATCAAGCCCATTGATTTATGCTTATTTCTGCTCTAGTTACTATAGTCCAAATTAATGCTGTGCTGTGATATTTTCAAATACCAACATAAACAAAATCCACTCAAGAAGGAAGTCATAAAAATAGGAAAATCATAATGCCTGAATCATAGTACTGAATTGATAAATGTTAACCATAGGAACCATTGTCCCAGGAATTAGACTGATAAGAAAAAAGAACTGCCTGATAAACACGACAGTTTAATTTTTGGCTTCAGAAGCTGCATAGGCTACTTAGTGACAATAGGTGATCTATATATTGACATATTGATTATTAATGATTTCTGTGTAGCTTCTATCATGCAATCTTCAGTTTAGAAATCACATCAGTGGCATGCTTGATATATTTGAAAATGTTAAATGAAAATAACAGTAACAATATTTAATTCTAATAGTGCGTGTTTTCATCACAAGATTTCAAAAGTAAATCAGAGATACAAAAGGAGACTGTAACGTTATGCTACAATGGAGATGTTACTCTATTTTATGTTTGAGATACAGTGTGATAACGTAACTGGTCTAAGATCACTTGGGATATTAAGGTTTGGGGATTTTGCAGATCCCCAACCTTCCGAGTCCCTGACCAAATTGTTATGCTACCAAGAGGTTCTCTCCAGACAGAGGAAAACCTCTGGCAGTTACCCAATAATGAAGGACATTCCCTGTGTAGATTATATGTGGAGTTACACCTTCATATATAAATAGTTCTTTAGCACCTGGTGTCTATCAAGACTTACGACGCCCTGTCATTCATAGGTAGTGAGTTAAGTTATATCTAACTCTGCTTGACTAAATGAAAGAAAGAAGAGGAAATGGAGTGTGTGATTTTTGTAGTGCTCAGACCGAGACACAAATTTGCTCTGAGGAATGCCAGATGTAGATCCTTTCATTTCAAGCTTGTCTAAGAACAGATCAATGTTTGCCATTTGAAAATCAACAGCAGAACCAGTACTTTAAAAAAAAAAAAAGCTAATGATTCAAGGTTTTAATACCTTCCCAGGCAAATATTCTTAAGAACTTTTCATGTTTGTCATTCATGGTGCCTCATTCCCATCCCTTAGGGTATTACTTTGTTGCTTGCTGAAATACTGAAATGATCTCTTTCCACTGCTCAAACATATATATTTTCTCATGCAGAGACACACGAGAGGAGTATCTCATTATTCTCTCTGATTCATCAGCAATGCAGACCAATTAATACCACAGTTAATGGGGAGAAGTAGCTACTACAACTGCAAGCCATATATCTTCTGTCACTCCTGAACTAACACTCTTGGACGAAGCTAGAAAGCAACTTTGCTATGCAAAGATTATTTTTGATACACTACCGAATCTGTAATTCACAGCACCACAGAAGCTGGAGTTGGAAAGAACATTATCAAATGTGTCCTCCTGCCAAAGCAAGATTGCTTCTTACAGGCAGCCAGGTTATAACATTTCAGGCAATGAAACTGTCATTTTTGAAAATTCTGCTGGAGTCTAACAAAGTTCACCATTAGACATCATTCTACGTGTGTCTGTCTTTTTATTGTAACACCTAACCTTTTGTCTGCCATTCCAGCAGCTCATTCATGAAGACCCTAGTAAGCCTGCTGTGGTGGTTTGGTAACTTAGTAAGTTTGCACTCTGGTGTTATGAATGTCAGGTTTGATTTTTCTGATAACCTAGGCATAGCTTCATTTAGGTCTGTTATAACTAGTGGTAAAGTCATTCTCTCTATTTGATCATATGTAATGTTTATATACATAGCTGAAATATACTGTTTTTCTTACTGAAAATGCTTAGTTTTAATATTACATTGAAACACTTTGAAATAGACATATTTAATAAGCTTCTCTAAAGTTCCTAGCTGCTTTCTTATTTTTCCATCTGACTCCTCTTCACCACTGTATTTTCATTTTTCCCTTCTATGTAGATTATGCTGCTGACTGATCCAGAAGTTGAGAGCAGCTTATTAATCAGTTCTGATGAAGGGGCCACCTATCAAAAATACCGTTTGAACTTCTACATCCATAGTCTGCTCTTCCACCCCAAGCAGGAAGATTGGATCTTAGCATACAGCCAAGATCAGAAGGTAAGAATTGTTGGCAGCATTTCGCTTTGTCTGCTTAGGAACAGGCTAAAGTTTCTCCATCTCTCTACATAACTGCTGCAAAGCATTCAGGACGGTCTTTGAGGTGATACCAGGACAGTCTTTGGAAACGCCAAAATGGTATTTCCAAACAAAAAACATTGAGTAAGCCTCAATGTAAAGGGCAAAGTAAAGGACATGGGCACCTACTGTGTTCTTGGGACATAGCACTCTACAAATGACCTGGCAGTCTGCATTTATTCATCAGTCCTTTTGGCAATATCGTGTGGCAGGCAATGGGCAGCAAAGACAGCTGGGATCCTTCACGATAGGAATAACAACCCCTATTGAGGCTTTTTGTCCTCTTATTTAACAATTCTCTTGCTGCATCCTAGCAGCAGCTCCAAGAACAGTATAAGACACTCCTTGTTCCTATCTGGTTGGCATCTTTTCAAGTAGCCCTTGATTTTCTAAGAGAAAAGTAGCAGTGAATCGATTTCCTTTGAAGTCCAGTTCCTTCCGTACAGGTAATCCGTCAGCCGAATATATGTACTGTGAGATTTGCCTTGAGTTTTTGCTGTGCAACTTGAGACAACAGAACAGGACTTGATTGTAAGAGATCTCATTGTTAGAACTTTTTGAAAATCAAGCACATCAGTAGTTGCAAGCCAGTTGTCTTCCAGTGAAGGACTGGTAGAGCTCAATCTGTTCAGAGTACCAAAAAGCAGATCGAAGGGAAACTATGTTGTTTTACATAAATATCTTGATGGGGGGAAACCAAAACATGAGTGAGCATTTTGATCTAGCAAAAAAAACTTCTAACAAGAATTAATGGCTAGGGGTCAATGGCAGATAAATTCAACTGTGCAGTATCTAGCCATTGGAGCAAACTTCTTTGAGAAATGACAGATTTCACATCCCGACATCTTGATGTTTTTGAATAAAACTAGAAAACAGACAAAAACAATTCTCTGAGCTCTCAACATGGGTAAAAGAGCGAAATACTTTGGCATCTAAATTTCTTTGTATAAAGACTACTATATTAGTGGTCTAGTTTTGTCTTACATATGATAGTGCAGTTCAAGATCCTTAGGGCAGCAAGGAGAGCACACAGTAAGCTTGCTACCCTGGACTACAGGCGAGCAGACTTTGGCCTCTTGAGGGATCTCCTTGGTAGAGTACCATGGGATAAAGCACTGGAGGGAAGAGGGGCCCAAGAAAGCTGGTTTAATATTCAAGGATCACCTCCTCCAAGCTCAGGAGTGATGCATCACAACAAGGAGAAAGTCGGACGAAAACACCAGGACACCTGCGTGGATGAAAAAGGAGCTCCTGGAGAAACTCACACTCAGAAAGGAAGCCTACAGAGGGTGGAAGCAAGGACATGTAGCCTGTGAGGAACATAAAGAAATTCTCCAAGCAGGTTAGGAAAGCTAAAGCCTTGATAGAATTAAATCTGTCCATGGACATCAAGGACAACAGGAAAACTTCTACAGGTATGTCAGTGATAAAAGGAAAACTATGGAAAATGCAGGCCCTCTCCAGAAGGAAATGAGAGACTTAGTTACCTGGGATATGGAGAATGCTGAGGTGCTTAATGACTTTTTTGCCTCGGTCTTCACCAGCAGGTGCTTTAACCACACCACCCAAGTCACAAAAGGCAATGGCAGGGACTGGCAGAATGAGGAGAAGTTCAGGTTCAAGACCATCTGAAAAAAACAGAAGGTGCACAAGTCCACGGGACATGATGACATTCATCTGTGGGTCGTGAGGGAACTGGCAGATGAAGTTGCCAAGCCACTATCCATCATATTTGAGATGTTGTGGCAGTCTGGTGAAGCTTCTGCTGACTGGTAAAGGGGAAACATAACACCCATTTTTAAAAAAGGGAAAAAGGAAGATCTGGGGAACTACAGGCCAGTCAGTCTCAGTCTTACGTCTGCGCCCAGCGAGATCATGGGGCAGATCCTCCTAGAATCTCTGCTAAGGCACATGGAAAATAAGGAGGGGATTGGTGACGGCCAACATGCCTTCTGTGATGGCATCGATGGATAAGGGAAGAGTAACAGATATTATCTACCTTGACTTGTGCAAAGCATTTGACACTGTTCTGCACGACATCCTGGTCTCTGGAGAGACATGAATTTGATGGATGGACCACTTGGTGGATAAGGACTTGGCTGGATTGCCACACTGAAAGGGTTGTGGTCAACAGCTCAATGTCCATGTGGTGACCAGCAATGAGTGGAGTTCCTCAGGGGTCAATACTGGGACCGGTGCTGTTTAACATCTTTGTTGGCGACAGGGACAGTGTGATTAAGTGCATCCTTGGCAAGTTTGCCAACGACACCAAGCTGTGTGGCACAGTTGACATGCTGGGGGGAAGGGATGTCATCCAGAAGGACCTGGACAGGCTTGAGAGGTGGGTCCATACAAACCTCATGAATTTACCTTCCCAAGCATAAGGAAGGTAAATAAGTCACAAAATGATCTTACGTGGATTTTTGGAATAGAGGTTTAGTCCTGTGCTTGAAGCTCAAAACCAGTATCCTTCCAGGCCAGTAGCTTAGTATCTTTCCCAACTGTGGGAAATGCATCTTGCCTGCCTAATTCTTCTGGTAGAGTCAATTGCATTTTTTCACTCATCTCTCTCACAGCATTTTGTAGAATATACTATGATTATAATTTATTCCAGAGGAAGGTGCAGATTAAATTATTTCTGGGTGTTCAGTATGCAATTAGACAAGGTCAAAATGTTTCCTTTACCCTGTGGCTATTGAATTCTCTGGACTGACATGAAACTGAACAGATTCTGGTCTCTGCTGTCTTTTAGGACCCTTTGGAATGAAAGTTACTGTGTGTTGGTAATAGGAAATTTATTACATGAAGATCAATGAAATTTTCAGTGGTAAAATTGTCAAATAAAATTAGATTATAGTAGAAAATGAATTTCAGCTGTCTTAGTAGTCAGCCTGCTCAGGAAATAATTCTGAATTAGAGTCCATACAGCTAAAACTCATATGGTAAATGGCTACTAGCAAACATGTCCCTATTTCACAGGAAACTCACACTCTTCTTCTACAGAATACTGAAAACCAATCCAGATATAAGAATGAAGGGCCCTTGTGTGCATTAACCTCAATTTATAGGGTTGGTGTTGGAGTTGTACATATGGGATGTTTTGAGTGAGAGGGTGCAAGCTATACAGTAAAATCTCTTTGTGTTATGGCATTGATTAGCAAATTGGATAACTTGGTAACTCAATACTGTAGTTGCAAGAAAAAAATCATGTAGCACAAAGTCTGTAGATCAGTACCAATTAACTCTAAAATAGAATTTTAAAAACACTCTGTATTGGTATGAGTCACAGGCCTGGTTTCTGCTTTAAAGCCTAATGGGCACATTTTCTGACTTCAACAAACTTTAGCCGAGAACAGGGAGGGTAACCAACAGGCAAATAGTATTATTCAGCTTGGACTGAAAATTAAACGTATTCAAACTAAGGGTCAAGTTCAGCCTGTGGCTAAGTGTAAATTACTCCCATTGGTTTCATGTTTGTATATCCAAAAGCAGAATTTTCTCCTAGTAATTAAGAGGTCCTGCAGGTATTTAGATAACTGCAATAGGAGCTATGGGGTAGTTTGGAACAAATGACAATGCCGTTTGCTATTTTACTATCTGGCTAAAGCCAGTTTTAAGGAAAGAGGAAACAATTACTCCTTGGATTCCAAGCACTGTGTACACACTGACTAAGGGTCACCCAAGGAAGCAAGGGTGACATATCTGCACGGTAGGGAATTTACATTTTGATATCACTGACTTTGATGCCACGGACTGAAGAGGCTGTGAAAGTTCGGTGAATGAGAGTTGTAAGGAGTATGTTGGATTTTGACCAGTTAGGATTGTCACGGTCATTTAATTTTGCTGTTGACAGTCAGGAGGGAGGTGAGAATCAACTAGAAAGCATGTTTATGTCCTTCTAACCAGCCATGTCATCGTTGCCATCCATTTGCATTTTGTCATTGCAGCAGGTGGGACCAGGAGAATCAGATGGTGAATAGAGCAAGAGCTGGAGAGATAGGAATCACTTTGGATCTGGACTGTTTTGTTTCTCAGAAGTTGTCCATCCAACTCAGGACTGATGAGGGCAAAGCCAACAGTTAGTGCATACCTCTCATTGCTCAGTTGTAATGAACAGGAAATGGGTCACATTGCATCATCCCTAAATCTCTTCACAGCCCACTGACTCTATCACTATGATAAGTACTACAGATCTTTTTTGTTTGGTTGAATAGGGATTTAGCCAATGCTAGGGAAATCTGTGTTATCTGAAGTAATTTTATGTCCCATTTTCTTGGGTGTTGTGTGGGGGTGAATGTAGTTAATTGCTGGGGTTCAGCTGACAAGCAATAACTCATTAAGCTTCAGTGACTCAGTTGCTTTTGTTCACAAATCTCTCTCCTGTGTTGCTGCCTTGGGCTGCAGACTTGAATTGCCACTGCTGACAGACCAGTCCCTTATTCAGTCATGACTTTTTCCTGCCAGTCTTGAGAAAAAAAGAGCAGCAAACCATCTGCTGCCTGCACTAATTGCTTCGTGATTGCATTCATTCTTCTGGCTGAAAGTATAGTTGTTACATGGCTGATTCTTACCACGTGATTGCAGAACTACTGCATGCGTCTCCATTTTCTGTATGAGAGGAGTTAAAAATCAGGAGGAAACTTCAGACACAGTAAAGCATTGCTAGTGAGGCAAAAGCTTGTTGAAGGTCTTGTAAATGTGAGCCCTCGTGGGTTTAATCAGCTGGCTTGTAGGATGAAGGTCTATATTTTAGGGGAGTATTGCTTATGTATTACTATGTAATCTTCAAAAGTGGTTTGCTGTGTAATCAGAAGGTGGGATGTAAGAGCCTCTACTTCACGTGGAGACATCTTCTGCTATTCAGATGGGTCAGGCACACAGAGGAATGGTTAGTAATCAGCCATGAATAACAGAGCTATTTGGAGAGACAAAATACAGGTGAAATTGGGAAACAGAAGTCAGGCGGGCGAAATACAGGTTCGTAATTGCTTGGGAATAAATGTGCAAAGGCACTCAAGCACTGAAAGGCAGCAACAGAGGCTGAAAAAGGCTGGTTTAAAATGGAGTTATTGTTCTTGCTGCTTCTCTCTCATTTTAAATGAACTCTTGAAAAGCAAGGCATCCCAGAAGAAAGGAACTCTGTCAACACAGCAGTAGTAAATGAAGAAGTTTATGTTTCTCTTTTTTTTTTTAATTTTTGTTTTTCATTTTGGCTTTTCCCAAGTATCTGCTTCCATATGTCTGCCTTTACCATGTATGTCATGCTGTAGATCAGTGAGTTAGGGACTGATACTGGACGCTGTAGCTGAAGTTTAACAAGTCAGGATTCTGTTGCGTGTGGGACAGCGTATCTTTTGTCATCAAACTGTATCATCTTCTCCAGTTTCCCACAGTAAAGGAGGTCCATGCCTCAGGCATTCAAGTGGAAGAGAAAGGTGTTCATATATCAGGGATGACAGAGGGACTGCTTAGAATAGGGATAAGGATGCATGTGGCTGCAGGATACCTGTGAGAGAACAGACCAACCCTCAAAAGTACCTTCGTCCCCATCTATCCTTGTATTTGGTCTAATGCTTGGATCTGACGGTAGAGTATCTGCCATAGATGTAGCTGTATTCACTCTTCAAGATGTGATAAACTATTTTGGATGCATTTAATAATTCTATAACCTTTCATTTCACTGCATTAGGATCTAAATTTGAGGGTGACTGTGCTTGGAAAACAGTCAGACCAGGGACCTCCAGAGGTTCTTTTTAACATAATATTTTCTGTTTCTAGTTACACCCTCCCAATTCCAGTGGTAACAGTCACTGCCTACATAGACCAGAGAAGGGGGAATAAAATCCAGATTTATTTTATCAGAAAATGCACCATAAGTTTTTAAAAAATCATTGTTAACATCAAGCAACATCACACTGAGATGGGTTGGTTTTTTTTTTCCACACTGCTGACAACATCTAGAGGACTATTCACTTGGGCTAATATTAGCTGAGTGGGGCTAATCCCATCTAAAATTAATGGAGAGGAAAAAAGCTTTTCTAGAGTTGTAAGCATTAGCCACTTTGAATCATCCTCTGGAAATAGCCTATCTCTTTTGACAGACTACAGACAAAACCAGGGAGCTAGTTTGCATGAAGCTAACATTAGCCTATGTGAATAACTCCCCCTTTCCCTATGGCATTACTCCTGCAGTGCTCTACACTATTTGTGTTAATATTTAGGGCACCACTAATCATCAAAGCCAGTTTTCCAGCAAACTTGATTCTCTTTGACTCATGTTGTTGAACATGAAAAGTAGTAAGAAATTCGCACGTTAAAAGGTGTTTGTCCCAAGCTTTGCAATGTGGCACTTTCCATATGAGCTTAGATATCCTTTCTGGGTAACCAGCACTTGTCCCAGGGTTGGAAAGGGCTTTCCACACAAAAACCTTGTGAATGCTATCCCCTATTTGTGAGACTTTCCACGTGTTTATGTTTTTAAGCAATATATCCGTCATGCACAAGACCATCCATGTTTGTAACTGGGGCTGTGCACACTGTTTGTGTAAAGACCTTAAGGACAGACACCTGCCAGCATCCCGATGACACATCTTGCACACAACTCTTTGCAAATATGCCTTGTTATCTCTAGGCAAGCTGATTAGCATTTGGTGGCAAACAGCATACTGAAAATGAATAATGAAGGGACATCAAAACCATTCATCTGGCTATTTTATTAGTATTTTTAGTATTTTTCCTCCTTTCTTCTCATACAGTCAGTTCCTCAACGTTGTCTCAGTAATAAGAATAATGTTGTCAGATTGTATCTTTTTTTTTTTTAATTGGCCATAAGGAAGTGTACAAACTATGTCATAAAATATGCTTTCACAGTGTACCCGTCAGTCTTCCACACACCTCACTAAGCATAATAAGCTGGGGTAACAATTTTAGATAAAGACTGGAACTAAAAGTGGGAGGAATTTCTATAATTCTTTTCTCCTCCAATAAATAATAAAAAAGAAAAATAAAAAAATCAACTAGCAGAGCCCAGTGGCAGCCTGGCAGTCCAGAGAGGAAGCTGCATTTCTGGGCCAGGAGTGTGATCAGTGAAACAGAAGGAAAGACTCTCGAGCAGTAATCACTGTACTCTTCACCACTGACTCACTCATCTTTAGGCAAATCAAGATGTCCTTGCTTATCCATCTGTATAAACATCAGCCTTCTGTACCCCTAGAGAACTTGTTCCTTTGCTACTTTGGGATCCTTGGATGTGTACGTACTTGTAGCTATGGGAAGATCTGTTGTTTCTCTGCAAGATTTTCTGTGCTCTGCATTACTCCAGTTTTCCATGAAAAAATAGCTTTTTTCTTTTCCATCAGAGTCGGACAGTTCACTGGATTAGGAATAAAGAAATTTTCTCTGTATCACTAGGTCCTCCACTGATCTCTGTGGTGTTGAGCAACTTCATTTGCTTTTCTGTAGTGACTCACCTTTCTCTTCTCTGTCATTTGATTTGACTGTATTCTCCGACGTGGCTCTAGTTTCTTACTATAGAAAGTCCCTGTCAACACTAAATTCATGTGGAGCCATAGGTTTTAATATAATGCAAGTGATAAACAATAATAATTTATTTTTAAATTTAAAGCTGTGCATGTGTGCATGAAAATTCTGGCACTTTGCCCTAAATTCTGCTATAATAAGCCTTTTCTGTTCTTATTCTAATACATTACACTTTTTAAACAGAAATGCATTTATTTAATGCAGTTATCTAAACAGTTATGAACCTATCTAGTAAATTTACCACACAACAGAAAGCAAATGCAGGATACCCTGTTACAGACATAGTGTTTTTTAACAGAGAAGGGAATTAACCTTGAGGACAACATACTAAGTGGAGCAGTAAATTCATCATCCTTTGGAATTGAGATTGAATGTCTTTCCAAATGAGACAATCTAGTTCAGCCATCAGTTCTTGGGCAGAATAATTCTCTCTACTGTTTGAGTTAGCAGTAAAGATTCTGCAGCATCTGTGAGGAAGAGAAGAGACTGAAGATACCAGTGGCTCCTTCTGGCTTTAAAATATATATGCCAAGCAGATTCCTTTAAATATCTGCTGGTAAAAATGTGTTTCCTGCCACTTTTTTAGCATATGAGTTGAATGCACTGGAGACATCATGCTAATAGAGTTGCTTGAAAACTGCCACAAAACCAGAACACCAGCTGATTTTTCTCTTATCTGAGAGTATGTGTGGAGTTATTGAGGGATAGGTAGGAAGAAAGCTGAGGGTTATCTCCAGGATGCTTTGATCTGATGAAC
The DNA here is from genome assembly GCA_033628505.1 of Tringa tobata. NCBI lineage: Eukaryota > Metazoa > Chordata > Aves > Charadriiformes > Scolopacidae > Tringa > Tringa tobata. The sequence goes on from JAHREE010000098.1 coordinate 4,342,141, forward strand.
ATGTACAAAAGCAATTGCTGTGTTACAACTGTACTGAACAAGTCTACATGACAGTAGTGTGTGTTTCATCAGCAAAAACAGCCACAAAGCCACAGGCCTCCCTGGTGTTTGAATGGGCTGCGAAGCAGGTATCTGAAAGCTTTATCACTTGTTATGTTTCCCACCAGCATTCAGTAAACACCAGTTATTGGGTTAACCTTATTGACAGCTTCTACGTGGCATGATTAATGCATTGCGGCAATTTAAAATGTTCAAAGTCTAAGCAGTGTCCTATGGACTTTATTGCTTCAAGGATATTAAAGCGTCTTAACACTGGAACTTATAATTAGATCAGAAATCAGGGGAGTAAATGAGTATCAGCCTGTAGCCCATTTTTGTACCCTGGATCATGAGTTTTATGCTCTATTCTGGGAAGGAAGTGCCATACATGGCTTCAAATTCTTTGTTTATGCAAAACATTCAGCTGTATTAAGTTCAGTGTTGGAAGAAAAAAGCCTGGTCCACAGCTTTTCTAAATGAAGATAATTTTTGAACTAGAAGGTAGACCCAATGGTATAACGGTATGTAAGATCATAAAGGACTACTTTATACACCTGTATAAACTTTTAAAATCCTAAGTCCATGCTGGATGAACCAGTCCCAAGCTTTTCTGCAGACTGCACAAAAAGCAAAAAAAAAAAAAGGAAGTGTGGTGTTCTTCTAGAGAATTAAAATGAAGTAGTACATCACCAAATTGAAGCAATCCACGTGACGTCTGTCCTATTGCTGTTTGCTTCCCTGTAGGTTTTAGATTAGTTCTAAATATTGTCTTTACCAGCTGAATAATGCCCCTATGAACAATGAAAATAATGAGTGAAACTTTGTAGAAGAGTAGAATTTCTTCAAATATACCTGAGGTGGTAGTAAAGTAGATTTTTTTCAGCAATAAATTTATTGAATATAAATGAATGGGGATAAGAAGAAGGATTTGCCTGCATTTATTTCAAATTACATTGTAGCATCTTCAGAAAGAGTTGTCTTTATCCAGTTTGACGCTATTACTTTTATAGTTAAAGCTAAACTGTACTTTTGGAATGTTTTATTCTTTAGTGAGATTGAGGTAAATTTAAAAAAAATACTGAAGATGAGGAAAGAAATGATCTCTCAAAGTTCATTGGTAAAATATCTGTCTGTGTACTGGTGACTTTTTGTGTGTGAATAAATCTTATTTGAAGGGGGGATGGTGAAACACCATGAACAGGGTTAGTTTTAATAATTTCTTTGAAACACCAGAAAGTGTAAGATGTCAGCTTATGTGAAAAAACTGTTATGAGAAATGACCTGAGAAGCTTCTCAGCGAATCAGAGGTTAATTTGAATCAAACCTAGGGCTTTTGGGGATGTCCTGAGCTAGTTTTCCAGGTCCATATGCTTTTTAGGTCAATGTTGAGGTGTGAATTGCGTTGCTTTGGTTGTATCTGTGTCCAGGAAGAATGGGTAGAGTTTTCGTGGAAACCAGAGCTGAGAGAAAGAGAACTTTTTCTTTTGTGAATAAGAGAATACTGAAGTTGGGAAATCCAATCAGCAAATAAACTTAGACTTCATGCCATATTCCATTACAAATTTGTTTAGGGGAATTTTCTTAAGAAAAATAAAAATAATGGGAACTATTACCATTTTGAGCTTGCTTAAAATATTTCCTTCATGCCAGTTTCAGCATGCAATTGAAATCACCTTTTCTTAGCCAGATTCCAAATTTCCATGCGCGTAATGTTTTTTGCATGAGATTAAATCAGTGCATAAAATTCAATATCCTCATCAGCATAGGTAGCACATGGAACTACCACATGATTCAGATCAGTATGTGCAGAAGCATCAGAATCAAATGATTCATCAGAATATCCAATTAGTTTAAATGCTGCATGAAGAAACATCAGGGGCACCCTGGGTCAGTCATATCTGCAGCAATTTGTATAGGCATTAAAATGAAGTTGAAGCTATGAGGAACTCCACACGTGACAGAAAGCTTTGGCTGGGAAAATGAATCTCTTGAGACCAGAAGGGGTGTCGATAGGTCTTGACTAGCAAAATGACCCTTCAAATGGTTTTGTATCAGAATTGGTGAGTCATTCAGATTCTCAGTACTTGGTATGTATAACCTTGTTTTCAAGTCAGGTGTTAAATGAGGAAATGTTTCTCTATCTTCTTGGATGATATATAGGTTTTTGTGAGGGCAAGTTTTTGGTATGGTGAGCTTGAGTGTGCAGAGTTACCCACTGGCTCTGGGGACCACAGAGCTTGTTTGAACTGGAGAGGAATGGGAACTGCTCTCTTTAAGGCAAGTTTGCATTTACTAGCAACATCTGGTTAATGACATGCTTTCTCACCCATCAGGTTCAACAGCCAAATAAACTTAATTCAGCCACCTCATAAAAGCCAGATTTTTGGCTGGGAAAGTCTCAGGGAAAATTCAGTGTTTGTAAAGGGAACAGGTGGTGCACAGTACAATTTTATTAAAGTGGTTGTCCAGGTGCAATACTTTAGGAAACTGTTAAGAGCTCATTTTGTTTGTCCTGAGGGTGTGAGGTTATGTCAGAAGATCTCAACTTCATAATTCAGTAAAACCCAGATTGACAAGCAGGATCCTGTAGGTCATAATCTCATACCATTGTTAATTACATAAAAATGAATTAAATTTCTCCGATGCCTAGAGAACATTAGGCCCTCAAAGCTTGTATCTTAGCTACTTGATTTGGAGTTTTTAAAAATGCATGTGGACTGATACAAAAAAACACGAAGCCAAATAACACTCCCGGTAAATTAAAGAGAGAAGTGTCTCTTCAGTTAGTTCTGCCATAAAGTTCTGCTGTTTATGTTAGCTCCACAGAAATGAGTGAAGGTCTGATGTTTTATAGTGCTTGAGACTCCCACACAATCCCTTTAGGAGAGGTGTTTTAAGGATGAGTCTCTGTATTATACATTAAAGTTTCTCTATAGTTCTTCAGTGGATATACGCAACATTTATGCATGAAAGAGTGAGAAGTTTGTTCTTCACAGTAAGATTTTTTTATTAGAAATACTGCTCACTCAGGTGTGTCCACTGGAAAAACTATTGAAGGAGTTGATTAATTTCTGATTAATTTTTTGATAGTCCAGTTATGTAAGTATAATGTGAAAACTTTTTGGCAGAACTATTGTCCTGTCTAATCCAACATTTCCAGCTGTAGCCACCTTATTCCAGAGGAAACTCTAAAATTGGTGGGTTGCTATACTGCTTTATGGATGAAAACCAAAAGTGTTAGAAATAATAAGGGAAGATCATCTTAATTTCCACCATTCTGAATAGTGGAATCTTTTACAGAAATGTCTATTATAGGGAAAACTCGATGTTTCACTAATCTGCACTTACAATTTCCCTGTATTTTAATAATTACTGAGAGCTGCAGCAATCTGTATGTTGTGTAAACACATGCTACAATACATGATTTCTGCTCTAAAGAGCTTAGAAATTTGAGAGCAGGGGAAGATGTGGAGGAGGTACAATACATGGGTGTACCAGGAATGAAAAGATTTAGTTAAATGATGGACAGGGCCAGAGCTCTTTTACAGTTGTGAGCTGGCACATGGGTAGATTATTAAGCAATACAAGTGCTCATTCTGTGCAGAAGAGCAGAAAGGCAAAGAAAGATACGTGGCAGAATGTATCCAGAACCATCCAAAAACCACAGGATTTTATGAAGCGAAGATCTTGAGAGCTTCCTGCTTTGGAGAGATTTTCCAGAGCTGAAGTAAAGGGTTCTTTTTCTTGTTCCATGGTATGCATTTGCACTTCTAAAAGCCATGTTGCAGTCTAAATCAGCTGAGTCAAATAAAATTCCGGTAGTACTTTGTGGAGCATTTTGGAAAAACAGCATTTTGTCTCCCTAAATTTTCAGGAATTTAGGTGTTGGTTGTTTTTTCTTTTAATAGTGCAAACTGTCACACTAAAGTAGATAAACCAATCAGGTTTGGCTAATTTCTGTTGAATATTCAACTTTCACTAAGAATTTATACATACAGCTTTTATTTCTCTTCATCAAATGCTTTTTTTTTTTTTTTTTTAAACTACAAACACTTCTAAGGTATTTTACTTCTCCATTTTTATTGGATTATAAGAAAGTTCTCCTTTGCTTACAAACAATATTTGTTATGGTTAACAATGCCTATCTATTAAAGAATGTTTTCACTGTCTCAAATGGAAAATGTTATAAATGGATATAGCCTAAAATGCAAAAATTTACTCAAGTCTAAAAATAGTGCTGGAAAGACTCGGAAATTAGAAGTGAAAGAGAAGATTACATGACAGCTGCATCCGGCTGTTATCCAGATATCTCAAAGCATTTTAAGATGAAGCCTACACTATCACATGAAATAGATGAGCAGCTCTTGTGGGAAACAAGTAATAGAGAGGGTGAGTAGCATACAGATATTGTTTGGTGTAGATCAGGTATGAAGTTGAGTTTTCAGATGTCAGCTATTCCTACTCCAGAAGACCATAGCATCATGTTGCGAGAAGGCTCATTCTATAGCTGGGGGATTGTCCTGCATTTCAGGTGTTTTATTTGCATGCCTGCTCAGCCTTGGGAAGGTATTTGTAACCTTGGGACAACCTTTCCTTTTCCCTTGCATTTCTGTTTTCCCATCTCAAAGAAATAGGTGGTAGATTTCTACTTTACAGAATATTAGGATTTAAAAAAGCAAAATAAAGCAAAACCAGACCTGTTAATGATTGTTAAGTACTCAGGTAGAAAAATAAATATACAAGAGAAGAGAAAACAAGAAGAGAATTATTCCCTGCTGAAACAAGGGTCAAATCTGAGAGATCAATGCAGGATTTGTACTTCATAGCAGTTCTTTTTCAGTGAAAACAGAGATGTCAGATCATTACTTGGCCCTCAGATGAAAACATATATTGAAATTGTAATGGGTTCCTTTTGTATTTGTGGTTGAAAAAGAAGTGTAGCAATCTAATTATCTAATTTCAGTCCAATAATGAAAATAGTCATCAGACAGCAGTGCTTGCCAAAGAAAATAAAATGTCATCTCTGAAGGGACTGTATGCATGAGTCTGTCACAAGAAGACCCAGGAGAAAGAGGGCTTTTATAACAACAACAAAATACGATGCTGAGTTTAAAAAATGCCCATACAAGCACTATAATTGCTAAATGGGAAAAATAATCCCAGCTGTATCATAACTGATACTTGGCAGAGACCTAGCCTCCAAATATTTCTTTTTTTCTAGTCCAACTAAATAAACTCAGTCTAAAATGAATGATACGTAGAATAAAATATCTGAAAAAATCCTCACTGCACAAGATGGGTTTTTTCCTTGTTGGGAGTGATACATAGGGTGGGGACTTCCCCTTTTGCTAAAAATAGATTAGCGCTGCTTGTGCTGTTGTGAATCAGTAAAGGCTGAAATTAGTGCTGAGATAATGGCAAAAGAGGAAAAACCTTCTAAAACCTGGTTATTAAAGTGTCTCATCAAAGACAACGAGGGCTTTGGGCATGGGTTCCCAGGGAGCTGATACTTCCCTTTGAGAGCTGTTGCCTTTTCTCGTGTGCTGTCTCCAGCTCACTGAGCACTGGCTTCTAATTTGAGAGGCCAATCCTGAAAGTAGAATTGCTATATCCATTTCCTCCCTTTGAAACAAACTTAGAAAGTCTTGCATTTCTCCACTTTTTGCTGGAATCACGTCTCATTCAGGGCACACGCTAAGGGAAAGCAGGGCGTTCTGGGTACTGTGCAGCATCATGGCTTCTGCTCCGCTGCGGGAGTTGTCGGATGCACCAGGTGAACAGATCCTCTGAAAAGCTGAGATGTGAAAGAGCTGGAGGGAGGCTGTGGCTCTGGGGCTGTTCAAGCACCTGGTGCTGCTGTGAGGCTGCAGGCATGGAGGAGGATGCTACACAAGCACAGAGAAAGCTTTCGCAGGCTGTGATTAATTCATCTGGGATACTGTTACTATCACCAGCAACTTAACCTGCTGAAAGTTGTGTTCAGGGAAACTAGAGAAGGGATTAGAGTGAGAGATACAGAAAGGGGAAAACAAGATTTACTGTGATGATTTCAGCCATCTGAACATTCATGTCCCTGGAAAGTTTACATCCTATCTGTCCGTGGTTTGGAAACACAGAGGTGTTTGCTGAGTTGTTTGGATTGCTCCCTGTTCTTTAATTAAAGGATGATCTGAACTTTATTAAAACCTAAATTACTGTATGTCACAGACATATTGCTTGGCACAGAAGAAACTGCTTTTCCAAGAAAGGGAAAACATTGACATCGGAGTGAGATTGACAGTAACTTATTGTTGTTATGTTTTTATTTTTGCTGCTATTACAAAGCAGGTCTAGAAAAGAATTTTGAGTGTGAAGGGGGAAAAATGCCTTCTGTAATGGTAAAGTTCTTGATTAGGTGACTGCAAAGCACTTTACAAAAGGCATTGTTAAATGTCTAAAGAAATTTTCTTTAATTTTCAAAAATGAAAGTTTTCCTTAGTAACACTTCGGGTCCCTTAAAGTTTCAAATAAAAATGTATTTAGAATCTTCTACTTAAGGGACAATAACAGACTCACCACTGAAGTTTTAAAAGTGGATGCATTTCTATTCACAAAGCTAAATTGTTTTTCCTTTTCTTACTCGTTATTTTCTATCCCCCATACCTTCTTCCCTTTCTCTTCTTTTGATAGTTTTCAAGAGAAGGGGAGAAGAGAAAAAGAAATGAATTTTCAGCTTTCCTATTTTAAAGTAGATTTCAACATATGCACAGTCTACTGTTTACCAAAAAGCTGTTGGAATTGATTTCTCCATGTCCTTCCAATGTTTTACAGTAGGGAAACTGAAGGATATAGGGGTTTGCATGGGCAATGTAATTCACACGAAGTAAATCTCAAGGTATCTACCTCCTAGTCTCATAATTCTTAAAATACATTCAAATCATCTGTCTGATCAACCCAAAGTTTTAAACCAACTTCTCTCCTTCTCAGTCATTCTCTCAGGCATCCCTCTTTCTCTTCCCTGCTAATCCACTGCTATACTTGTTAAAAAAAACAACAACAAAACAAAACCAAAAACCACCATGGTCAGGTTTGAGCATAAAGATTTGGATCGTTTGCATTTTCTGCAAGATCTCTAAAATGGTGTTGTGAAAAAAGCAGATCACAGTTCAAAAAATCCATCCAACATCATCTTTGCCAGAAAAAAAGAAAGTCTGTCAAGCAAGGGAAGGAGGGGAAATGGGATGAATCTGCAAAAAAAGTTTTTTGCAGTGCTTCTGCATGACAAGTTAAATAAAGCAAAAGAAAGACAGAACCCAAGTCATCCTCCCCTGCAGTATCCTTCAGAGAATTACCTGGTGGCAGCATTTACGGAGAGCAGCTGTTTGTAAATGTTCTATAACAGTAACATTTGTATATCATTCCACGAAGACATGTCAAAGTATTTATAATACCTGTAACATGCCTTTTTGCTGACCTTTCTCAGTCTGGTTTGGTATTTATCATGGAAAGATTTTCTGAAATGATTGATGTATTTGGATATTGTTTGTGTAACCAGACTAGAAGAAGGTGTCATGTTGTTTGCAGGAGAAGGACGGGAGCAAAGAGAGAATTGCAGGTTTCCATGGTACAAGTAGCTTGTGCTATTTAAACTCATTCAGTCCTGTAATGGAAGTCTGGACATGTTAGAGTGCTTTTTTGGTGCCAGATTGAACAACCTCTCTAGAGATGGCTACTGGTAACTGGAAAGAGAATGACCTTCCAACATAATATCAAGTCAGGCAAGTCTGTGTATCTGTTGTCAGAGTTAGGCTAGGATATCAAACTGCTGTGTTATCCCGTACATATGGTAGCCACTACAAGTTTACAGAAGTAAAAGGCAACCTTCCCATGCTGCATGATTTTTTTACACGAGAGTGCAACAAAGAGGTAGATGATGGGTTTTCAGTCATTGCAGGTCGTTGGGTGTACCCGTACAGTGATCTCTCAGGTAATACCAGTCATGTCCAACATCGCACGGCTCAGCATTGCCTCTGCCAATAGAAGGCACCACACAGACAGTTTGTAGCTGCCCCAGATGTGTCTCTTTGAGACTGGAGGAAGTAAAAGTCCAAGTCACTATATCAGAAGTGACACAGGCTTCTTCAGATTAATTTCTTGATTATCTTGTGTTTTACTGTGATTCATGACTGTTTGTTTTTGTCCCCAGTTATTCAGTTCAGTGGAGTTTGGCAGAAGATGGCTGCTTCTTCATGAGGGAGTTGCACCAAACAGGTTCTACTGGTAAGATCAAAAACCTCTTCCTCATTTCCTAGACACAGCTTCCCTGTAACTACAGAGATATTGAAATGGGAGCTTGAAGGTAACGCGGCTGAATGCAATCTGGACTGCTGATTTGTTGAGGTTAACTTTGAACTGGTATGAAAGAGGCATTATTTTCTCCTGTTATGTGTTTATACAGCACTTGAAAGTGCGGTGTGTGAGCTAAGGATGATGCACAACTGAAATATACTGAATAATAGTCTGAAGAAAGCATTGATTTGGAAGGGGAGAGTTGTGCAAATTCCTGTGAATATTTAGAGTTTGAAAGCAACTCTGTTCAGCGTAAGCTTGTTTGCACCAAATGCAAAGAAGAGATCAGTCTGGTCCTTCTACCAGTGAGGACCAAAGACAGAAGTCTTGAAGTCATTGAGGACACTAGTATTTCTGTCATGAGTAACTGTGGACATCCGCCAGTGGCTGGTGTGTTATGCTTTTAACAGCTACTAGACCTACTTCAGTCCTTGAAAGCAAGCAAGTTAATGACCATTGAACTAGGCACACAAAGTTCTTCATTATGAGCTTAAATGACTGTGCAATATTGCTTCTAAGGAGCAATGCAAGATTTCCAGTTAGATTTCAAGCGGTATGGATCAGACATGTGTAAGTTCCTCTTGCTGAATCTGAATGTTAGTTGGTTACAGCAACAGCAAAACATTTGCAAGTCTGATGCCAAAGTTACCTTAAAGTATCATACTCTTTGTCCTTGATGCAAGCTTAATTCTTTGCTGCATTAACTTATGCTGTACAATTTGTGTCTAAATAGGACCATAGCCTACGTGGTTATGATAGAATCTGAGCATCTCACAATTTTTAATATATGGGGTATCTGTAATGAATGATTGAACTTCAGATTCAGACACTTGTAGTGGCCACAGCTACTGAAAAATAACCCCTGGATGTAGGTCCAAACTTTATTCCTCAGTTCTTTACTACTAGAAAATGTCTTTCTATTTTGAGTCTAATCTTCAGTTTTATTCATCACAGATTTACCCAGTGATTCTGGTGTACTGATTTTCTTCTTATGATCCTGATTGCAGGCAGATCTCTTTGCATTTGCTTTCCATAGCAATGATTTGCATACCCACTGTAAAGCCCTGTAACCACGCTTGCAGTAAAATACTTATCTGGAACACCTCCATGCTGTCACGCAATAGCAATTAGTGTAACTTCTACTTACGTGCAAAAGAAAGCTGAGGAACGAATGAGACACTGGACTGTTTTCCTTTAAATATGCCTGTAATATTCTAAATCAAAGACAAGTTTAATTTTTATATGTTGTCTTACTCCTCTTTTTGCTTACAATGGCGTAAATCTGAAAGACTTCTTATCAGCTTTTTGTGGAGGCAGTAGTCCACCTGTGAGATGTTGGCTCATGTCGTGTGAGTCTGGCCTTTAAAAGAGAAGTGCTTGATAAAATAGTCATCTTGAAATCAGGAGGAGCTGAACCAGATGATTAAAATGTGGTAGCTTCTAAACTGTAATTCTGTGCCAAAATCACAGATTTTGAACATCTCAAGATTCAGGAGTGGCTCAGTCAAATATTTTCTTCTAATTTATGAAAGAAGTAAGACCTCTAGGTCAAATTTACTTCCAAAGTTGAATTTGTACTTGGTCTGCAAAGGACATGCCAGAGATTTTGTTTGCCTCTTCTGCTTTTTAATCCTTTCTCATAACCTGTGTTAGCTGAAGCTTTTGCAAACTAAATTCCATCTTAACTTACATTTGTGTGAGCATCTATATAGACAGGCACATATATGTTTATGTCACTCCTGTTACTTTCCTACAGGACTCCTAACAGGGTTTCAAAATGTCAGACACAAACACATAGACCCATATGTACCTTGTTCTTTTCTGGGTTGATAAAAGGAGAAAGTCCTAGAAGTCTGGGGACCGAATCTTTCAGACCTGTATCTGAATGTGAATTAATATCCCTGTTCCTGGGTCCCTGTGTCCTGTACTGCACTCCAAACCTTTTCAAGTTTCCCATCATTACTTACAGTAGTGTTTTATTGTGAATTGAGCTGATGGAGGCCTGCAATAAGAATAATGATGAAAATTGTAATTTTTTCCTTTCTATGGAGCTCAAACTTTGAAGGCCTCTTAGAACTTAACAAATAAGAGAACTCAGGCTTGGAGCTTCAAAGCCAAAGAGTAAGTTGAAAAGATGAAAAGATGTTCCAGCCACCCATCTAATTCCCTACAGCCATAAACAAAACATGAAACTGCAAGCCTGCATTTTCACCTTGAACAAAATGTCTCTTGTGTAACACACCTCACTGTAAGCTAGATTGTAATTCTACTATCAAAAGTAGAAATAATACAACTTGTGGAGACAGTGTTGCATCTAATTCTGGCTTATTTATTAGGATCATTACCACCCTGGAAAAAAAAATATTGTTAGTTGCAATTATATGGACACTGTCTATCCTTAAAACCATCCATAGTAGAAAACAGAGCTGTGCATGTGTAGTTGAGACCATGTACACCACAGGGGACAACACTGGGCTTTTCTATGCATTTCCATTTCTTTGCAGCTAAGTACCTGAGGACAAAATAGGCACTGAGGTGCTGAAACAAGCCCTTTGCACTTAGACTGTGGCTGCTGCTGACTCCCCATGCAAGAAAAACTAAAGGGCACTGGGACATAAGTGGGTGCAGATGTACAGTTGAAATCCAAACGTGTACAGCAACACACCTATAGCCACTGCTGATGTACAAGTTGGGTAGAACCTTGTTCAGTGCCCCGTGGTTGGTTTGTTTGTTTTTTTAATTAATGATTGTACATTTTGGCTTGGAAATGTGCAGAGTCTAATCAACCTGAAAAGTCAGAAGACTGACTTCCAGTCATTTTTAAGAGCAGAAATGAACAGTGAAGGAAAATGTCTTGAAGTCACAACTTTTCAAAGAAAGCAGGTCGTGGGGATACTCTTGCCTGTCCTGATGCTTTCTCTAAATCCAGTGGTTTCGAAGGGGTCAACCAGGACACAGCTGTAATGTGCAGAGAATGAGGGCTATAATATCTGTGGAGAATGAGGGCTGTATTCTGATATCTAAGGAGGGCTGAGAAGTTGCTTTAATACAGACTGCTTCCAGGACTATCTAAACTGGGATTTTTCTAAGATCAGGAAGACACAAAGCGAATCCTTTGGCATCAGGCCTTCTTGAGGCTCCATTTGCTTAATGCTGCTTCTTTAGACAGGGAAGGAACACTTAGAAGACTTTAAAAACTTTTAAATGGATTTGAATGGCTGATGAAAGCAAAGATACATTTTCCTGATTGCTCACTGATATTTTAATTGCCATTTTATGCTGTCTTATGGTCTCGTGAATAGTTTGTGATTCACTCTAAGTCTTGTGAATAAACACCACTGAGCTTGATAGTTTTAGTCTAGAGAAGGCTCTGCCTGCAAATGCTGTCAGAGAAGCTGTAGTGTCTTTTCTAACTGCATTTCTTATACCTGTTTCCAAGAGAATTTTCTTTTTTATTTGCTTATTTCTGGCTGCTCTGTGAAACACACCCTCTTCCTACCACCCCAAACCCCTGAAGAATAACATTAAAGCAATCTGCTGATGCCTACTGCATAACTCTGAGAAAACACTCTGTGTAGCGACAACTCAGCTCCTTGTAGCTCATATGTATTTTGTATTCTTATATCCTCTGTTTCATTAAGAGGAGTCATTAACATGAAAATAGAATCTTTGTTTATTCAGAGCTCCTCTGCTCCCCCTTTTCATTCTTCCACCTACAGCTCTAAGCGATGTCCTGACATCCACACTTGTGATGAAAGAGATTGTAATGTCTCTCTGTGGAGGAAGATATCAGATTGGGGATGTGCAGATAAACATAAATCTTTAAATTAAGGGGTGACTGGAGTTTTCTTACCTTAAAAAAACTAACAAACAAAGAAAAACAAAAGGAGGAAAAAGGGATCTGTAATTTTCTACCTCATTAAAACATTGTAATCACACATTTGGGTTGGGCAGGCTTTAGTGATGGGCTACTGTAAAACTGACATCTCTAATAATTGCTATAGTTTGGGTATTCTATCACATATCTGTTTGCATAATCTACATATGTGAAAGTGGTATACTGAGGAAAGTGTAGTCCACTCAGAGAGTCAACTGTATGTTATGTGTCTGATGGAAACAAAAGAATGCACACTGCATACAACCCCAAGGCACTTGCAGTTCTGTACTGTATCAACAATCTTCATGTTTTTTATTATTTCTCTGGTAGGTTATTGAGATTTTGCTGTTAAATGTACTGTGACAGAGAAAATGCATGAAAGTTACCAAGGTGCTTAGTAATTCTGGAACTGTGCTCTATGAAAATACCCTAATTACTAGGAAAGAGTATTCTAAGCAATGTGAGTTCAGCAGGGTAAAACAGAAACAGTGAGTTAACATACATGGATTATTGCTGATAGCACAGTGTTTACTAATATAGTTGGCATTAGGGGAAGAGAATGCAGTAGGTGCTAGTTAGAAGAGTTGGATAAATGCCTTATCTAAATACTTCTGAGTTTATTTTTGTGAAACTTGGTGTTTTTCAGCATACATTCTTCTGGTGGAATTTTGTTGGCAAAGATGCTGGTTTGTAGTGAATATAAATGTGAACACAATTGGCGCATCAGTCATATTGGGAATTCCTTTACTTTTTTTCTTGGTTTTTTTTTTAAAGTGATCCAGTCAAAGTTCAACAGTGATATACCCGCAAATCCAAACATTCATGACCAGTAGTTGAAAAAAAGTAGTCATAGTGCATATAGTTCAATACGGCCAAAATATATAAGCAAAATTGCTCATTAAAATCTAGATTTTTATTCTGGTCCTCAGATCAAGACATGCTTTCAATAAGAAATTATTTTCTGAAAGTCAGTAAGTCAAAGTATTACACTTAAAACTGGCCCTAAAAAATACAAATAAAGGTTAAAAAACTCATTAAAATGTCTGCAAAATATAATGTATTTTTAATCAAAATGAGACATTTTCCGAAAATATTCTAATGATAATCTAACCTTGAAAAACTTAGGGAGAGAAAAAAAGAAATAAAGCCACATAATAAAAGTTTCTTAAAACTAGCATAAAATGAGTAATAGAAAAGCCCAACTAGTAAATTATGTGATCAAGTTATAATCTTTAACTGTATCAGTGCTATTGGTTTTTCATTTTTTACTTATTTGGGTGTTGCATCCAGAGAAGCAAGTAGGAGAAATACAAAAGAAATACCACTCCACACTTCTAGATTAGAGAGCTTTAAAGATGAGAGGGATGGAACAACTCTCCTCTGAAGACAGGCTGAGAGAGTTGGGTTTGTTCAGCCTGGAGAAGAGGAAGCTCCAGGAAGACCTTATAGGCCCTTTTCAGTACCTAAAGGGGCTCCAGGAGAAATGGGGAAGCACCCTTTATCAGGGAGTTTAGTGATACAGTGAGGGGTAATGGTTTTAAACTAAAAGAGGGTAGATTTATATTAAATTTAAGGAAGAAATTCTTTATTATGAAGGTCGTGAAATGCTTGCCCAGAGAATTGTGAATGCCCCATCCTGGATGTGTTCAAGGTCAGGCTGGATGGGGTTTTGAACAACCTGGTCTAGTGGGAGGTGTCCCTGCCCGTGGCAGGGGATCAGACTAGATTATCTTTAAAAGTCCCTTCCAACACAAACCATTCTATGATTCTAAGAAAACTCTCTTAATTGGACAAAAAATACAGCTCAGGGCTTTCATGGACTTCATAGGTATAAGAGGCTGATTAGAAGCAAAACCATTTCATAGTACATCTCATTTCCAGTAGGGTCATGTGTCCATGATGTTAATGATTCCTTGAAGACGTTACAGGAGATATGTCAGTTTGGGAAGAGAATTGTTATGTCTCCATCTTGTTTTTTCCTGAGTATGTGAAGGAGAAGAAAATGGATGCAAACACTGTAAAAAAGCAGCCAACCAACCTTTCCCCTCAAACAGTACAAAGATATGCATATACACTGAAAGCCAGAAAAAGATAAACCGGTAAGCAGTTGGAAGGACGGATGAGTAGATAGGGCTCTATTTGTGTTTCTTTTATAAGCAATGGCAAAGAAAGTTAATCCTCAGAGTAGAATTATAGAGGATATATCTTTTCTTTTCCAAAGGAGGCTAGAGACTGTATTTTAAAAACACTGACTGTGTTCATTGGAGCAGCTGAAAGAGCTGAAAATCAAGGGGAAAAATGTCAAAGTCCTGTTAAAAATTTCATTATATTCAAGCAGTTGGAGCAAGCCAGGCGAACTGTCCCAGTGTTCTTGTCAGGTCTCAGCTTGGTGAGATTTGCACACCCACGCAGGTGGGCTGAGGCAATTTAAATGGCATGGTATCTGGGCTGTTTACAAATGATGCTGTTTATTGCTGAACAAGACCTTTTAATCACCGTAGGGCAACTGCTGGAGGCTGACGGGAAAGATGCCAATCAAAGGCCATTGTGACAGCCTGTCTAGAAAATCATTTGCTTGATCTAACACACAAGCCAAACATGATGAGTTGAAGTGTATTAGAAATTTAACTAAAAAATATATGTATTTCATAACTTAAATGTGGTGGAGGTGGGCACGTGCCAGAGGGGCACACCACAGCAGGACCCATGACAGTTTTCAGAAGATCTGAATTAAGCAACTGACTGATAAGGAATAGCATAAGTAGTGAGATTTTGCTTGATTTTTTTTTTTTTTTTTTCTGAATTGAACACTGCACATTTGCTTCCAGTTGAAGTTTGGCTTTGGGAGAAGTCAGACTGAAGTTCCGGGCCTCTATAACACAGGATGCTGTCACCTTGCTAATATTTTTAAGCAGCTTCATGGCTGCCAACCTAAAGATACAGGTGCCAGGGACCAGAGTGAAGAGCAAATCTGCAACCATCCCTTTCCTTGGCCCTTACCATGCTGCCGCTGCTGCTGCTAACATTACTGATGGTGAGTAACACACACTAGAGCAGTTTGTCACCATTCAGTGCCCCTGACATTTACCCTTTCCTCACCAGAAAGGTCAGTGTTACATCCTGCCCAGCCAGGGTGCAAGGAAACATACTCTCAGTGAGCAGTGTTCACTAAAGATCCCACTGGCATTTCAAAGGATTTAGTGGAAACTTCTACTTACAGTTCTCAGACAGCTGGACCCTGATGTAGCTCTATCTTTTTACTACAAATGAAGGCTGAAATCTCTCAGATTTATCTTGGGAATTAGGATTTTATTCCTGTCTGCCTTCCAGAGATACGAACTTGCCATCCCCATGCAGGTCAGCAAGGACAGGAAAAAGACACACAGCATCCTCTTTCTGTTGCTGTTAAAAGCTCGTTTAGACTCTTTGGATTTATGATAAGTTTTAGTTCTCAAGAAACTGAGTTCCAAAATACATATCTTTCTTCCCTGGACAAGGCTGAGAAAATTGCCCAGAGTCACACAGCAGAAGTTGATATCACTCTCGTCCTCTGAGTCTGTAATAACCAGATCCTCTGGTCCCAGTACTTTCTTGAAA
>JAHREE010000098.1:4358024-4452183 GCA_033628505.1 Tringa tobata
CAAGGCTGAGAAAATTGCCCAGAGTCACACAGCAGAAGTTGATATCACTCTCATCCTCTGAGTCTGTAATAACCAGATCCTCTGGTCCCAGTACTTTCTTGAAAAAACTTGTTACTTATAATCAAATCAAGATTCATCAGAGCAAAATATAATTGGCCAGTCCCAAATCCTTAGTTTGGCAGGGTTATGCCACGTGAGAGAAAAAGCATTCTCATATCTATTTGATTATCATGGGGGCTCTAAAAATGGGGGAAAAATAGTAACTTGGATGTTATCCTAAAAGGCATAACTGAATAAATTCTTATCCATTTACCTGACTCTGCCTCCTTCTTCCCCTTAGAGACTTGTCCTCCAGTTGTGAATAGGGAGAAGGCATATATTCACCTGAGTAAGTCGTTTGGAACTGAGAGGCTCCATTCTGTTTGATGCATAGTTTGTTGTGTTTTGGTTTTCCCAATTCAGCTGATTTATCTTAAAAAATCATCCAGAGATACTCTATAAATGAGTACAGACTTCCACAAGCTTCAGCTTCTTTCCTATCAGCCTCTTCCCCCTGTTAAGGATCTGCAGAAGTAGGCAGGCATCCATATATCAAAAAATCTTGATTTGGGGGTTAGTACCAGAAGCCTGCAGTGCTACGCAGGGCCCTGGAACGTGACAGTCTTCAACGGACACTGGACTAAGAAACTGTTTTCTCCGGAAACCTATAAAGGGCACCTATAAAAGGCATCCCTTGAGAGGGTGAAGAGTAAAGTTAGCTGTGGATTTCTCTAGATCTATGTCAGGAAGGTTTCACTGCTGTTTTCTGTTGTATGTTTAATGAGCAGCATACTGTGTTACCAGAGTTGACTTTCCACTCTTGCTGTAAATTACTTCCTGGCCTCCTCCGGAGCACACTGACTGGGCCACAGCAGTAAAAGATGCCAGAAACATGTGTCTTAACACAGTGGGAACTCATGATCCTATTAGACTGTATCAGCAGAGAAGCTGTAAATCAGGTAGGTTTGGTCCATTATATCAGGGAGGTGAGTTCAGAGGCTGCAATGAGAGGATACCTTCCGCCTTCTCTTCCTTCAAGCCGGTATGATGTCTTAAGTTTCCTGCAATATTTGAAAAAGAGTTGTAGGACAGGAGGACTATCTTAAAATCAGCATCTAAGCCTGGTAACTGAGTTTTATCTACTTAAATTAGATCCTCATTTTAAGACATTCCTCCCACCCAGAATTAACAGCAATAGATGCCTGCCTCCCTGAGAAGTCGCATCCATCTATTTCAGAGTTTTAGCCAAGATTCCTCTCTGGAGCTTCCCACAGAGAGCTGTGGTGTTACTGCAGCAGGGGGGAAGGCTTCATTTGCTACTGTCTTCAAAGCTATGGGGTATGTGGACATCATGGGGTGGAAGGCTGTGGATAATCCCACCCAAAGGGTTGACAAAAGTGATGGTAAAAAGTAAGGTAGTACCACTACTCTCATTTACCTAGTCATCTATATTAGTGTTAGCAGCAACCAGCAACAGCCATCGGTTTTTCTGGGTCAGTGATGTGAGGTGGCACGACTAGGGGAAGTTGAGCTTTATTCACTGTACTGCTATTTTGCATCAGTTCTAGAGAAAAGGTGACAAACTGAGTAAAGCATACCATAGGATGGATTTGGCCCAGTGGCTGCCAGCTGAATTGCACAGAATTATATCATTTCATCTAATTGGACAATGTGGGAAAGAATAGTGCAGAGATGTAGCAAGGAAAATTTAATTAGATTATTGTCAGGAGAGTTTTATCGGCCAGATAGAAAGAAATGTCGTGCTGATTTATGCCTGTCTGGAATCTGGCCCTTTGTTTCTAAAACATGTCAGGAGAATATGGTTAAGAGATGTTAAAGCTAGAAAACAATCTTTAAAGTATGTTCCAGGAATAGTTAAATCTGTAAAATTTCACATAATAGGGACTGGACTAAAGAAACCACAAGAATTCCTTCCCACACTAAGCTCCCTGGGGCAGATTCACTGACCTCTGCAAGCAAAAAAGGAACAGAGGGTGTCTGCAAAGTCCTCATGAAGTCAATATAGTAGTGAAAGAAAAAGGAGCCTGAAGGACTCTCAGGCTCTATTTTTGTCTCTGCCACATAACAACTATGTGATCTTGGTCAAATCAATGAGGTCCCTGTGCTCTTAGCTAATCAGTGGAGTTTATCTATAAAGCCGAGAACAAAAATTTTCCCCAACCCCTATTTCTGGCTTGATCTGCTGGTCTTGTACTTTTCCATAGGTCTTGAACAAATCAGTAGCATGCAGGGAAGGTTACTTGGAGGTTGATTGTCAAGTACTTTTGTATCTTTGGACAAAAAGCTCCCTGTTCAGTGCTACATGTTACTATTTTTATGAATGGCAATTAGGATTTAGAAGAATTTAGTTCTTTAGTTATAGAAGCATCAGCGGAACCAAAAAATTGATGCTACTGAGGACTCCATGAACGTCATCCGCTGTTGTTGTTTTCATTCTGTCCTTTAAAACAAAAACAAAAACCTGCTATTCACTAAGTTGGAATAAGCTGTCAGTTTTTTAACATGAAGTGGCAGGATGCGTCCCAGAGGCAATGGAGGAGCTGGTTTTGCATTGGCAAGATTTACGATAAGGGATTCAGATGAGTGCTGAGGCTAAAGGAAGATAAATCCCCAAAGGCAAATTCTACCAATAATTGAATTACAAAGCCATTATCATGTGCTGAACAGAGCAACTTTATAGCTCTATTGTGACAGGATAAAGCTTGTTAGAATATTTATGTTCATAGGACAATTTCAGCATAAGGATCTCTCAGAGTATGTTCTCTCTTCCACCTGTCTGTGCAGCTAATTAGTCTTTCTGTGTAATGCCGTATATGTGGATCAAATTGGGGTTGGGAAGAAATAATGCCAGGAGACATCTCAAAATAAGTAACAAGTTAAGCACAAAGTCATCTGCAGAATGCAACTAGAGTCTAATATCCAGAAAGAGAATTGGGACAGGTTGCAGGAAGGAGAAGAGAGGGCACTGAGGCAAATGAGCATTTTTAATGATGTGGGGTGAAACTGGATTTTCCAAGCGATGTGTCGCTTTCTGTTTGGCATTGCATTGCAGCCACTTCTAACCTACCCTGAGTCAGTGCTGATAAGCTTAAAAGGGCCAGAACTGTGTGGATCTCATTCCACCCACCTTAGTAGAGTCATGCTGTTATCTGTCATTTATCTGCCAACCTTTGCTGCGTGAAAAAATCATACCTGTTTCCCCCTAAAAGAAGGTGAGTGATGGTCATATAGGAGTCCTTGTTCTGCACTCGTTCATTTCCTCTGAGACGTGGGAAAGCTGCATAACATCTCTGTCCCTGTATAACCATTTGCACTGGTTCTGCCTGTGAAAAGGGCATAGTAATATTTCTGTTCTTCCAGCCTTTCATTCTGAGACATTTACATTGAAGAGTCTGTAAAATAACATTGTGTTTTATTGTTTAGCTTAAAAGACCTTTGATTTGGCTGCTGTGAGCATATATGATACAAGGAATAAGTATGAAAAGTTTGCCATCGAGTTTCTTGTGCATGTAGTCCCATATATGGTGTGACTGTGTCTGAAGTCAAGTATCCAAAACCAAAGACACCCAAAGCTACTTTCCAGAATGCACAAGCCCTTGAGATGGAGCCCTTACTTTCTGGTGCTTCAAGTTCTTTGTTTATGAAAAATGCTAGTTTGAAATTAAGTACACCAAGTGGAAGCTTTTGCTATCTTCACAATGATGCCTTTTTGCAGTTCTGAGTGGTCTGACTGCCTTGCAAGCCTCATCAGTTCCCAGCATCCATAAACAATCAGTTTTGTCCCCAGAAGTGAAAAAAGATAGAAGAGGTGGAAACCCCAGGATAACAGGGTCTCTATTGAATTTCCTTGGCTCAAAAGAGCTGACAGGCCAAGGAAGCCAAGGTTTTAGAAATGTTTCAGACCGAGAGATGGCAAGGGGTTGGTCACTACAGAAATATGCCAACTAGCATTTGCTGTGCAGTGGGCAGTGCCAGGCTGCTTTTGTTTAGTTCAGCCTAGTTCTAAACCAGAGGATGATTTGGGGTCTTTTCCCTGTGCTGCTTCTCACGGTGGATATAGAATCTGCATTCAGAGCAATTACTGCGCTGCAGCAACTGATATCGATTTGTGAAGCCCTCAAGTGCAGATGACTACTTAGCAGGCTTGACGATGATTAAAATTTTAGGAAGCAACTTTGTAGTAGGACTGTGGGGGTGCTACATTTTTCATAACACGAGCATCTTCTGTGTAAAGGCAGCAGGTTTACCGCCTTGCACTCCCCTGGGCTTTTTTAAAATCCTCATTTTCCCAAAAGATTTTTTTTTGTCTCCCCCCCCCCCCCCCTTTTCCTTTTTCTTTTTTCAAAACATCCAGACAATTATACCAACAAAACACAAAAAGCTAATCGCAAAAATACAATAGGCACCATTCAGCAGAAAGTGTTGCAAGCATATCCCTGGTGTACTGAAGTTTCAGGGAGTATTACAGAAAGCCTGAGATTAAAGGGACGGACAAAGGGCATGCTGGCATTTTACCATAAAGTGAAAACATAGACCGTGGCAAGAAGAAAAGTTTGTGGCTGCATGAGCGATCGGTCTTTGAGAACGAATACTGAAAGGGAAGAATAGAATTGAAAAAAAAAGAGAAGAAAGTGCTGCCGGTGTAGCTAACAAAAGTTACTCAGAGTAGGGCAGGGCAAAGTTTTGCACTGCTGTTTATTTTTAGAGAAATTTCTGAGAGAAATCAGTAACCAAGTGGGTCCCACAGCATTGTTCGCCCGTACCTCTGTTCTTTGCAGGGTGCTTGGTTTATAAGCTATAAAATGTGAAGCACTTTCCCTTGTTTAATTTCTTAAGTGTACATTGACCAGGTTGTACTGACCATGTACCCAAAGGGTAATGAAGTAGAGTGGGCAGTTATATCAGGTTAGAAACACTGAGTTTGAGGTGTGAGGCTTTGTTGTTATCTAGGGCAGATCCAGCATGTCGTTTCCTTCTTCCATGTGTGAAGCACGTATTTATTGATCCCTCTAGTGTAAGAACCTTCAATGTGGTCATCAGTCAGGACTGTAATTTCTTTGCAATCAGTTAGGTTTATTCATTTCGTTTCATACTGATGCCATGGACTTAACACTGTTACTTAATGATATTCAGGCTTGTAGAAGTACATTGTCCTCCTCAGCTTCTAAGGATGACACTTTTTTTTGCCCCAACAAAATGAAAAAGCCAAGAAAACCTACTAAAAGTGTAGCTGCACACTCAATAGTGTTGTGATAGATCTGGTTGACATACTAAAAAATTAAGATTTCCAACGTATATACCACAGTTCCTAACACGTTGTTTCCAGTAGATGCTTTAAGAACTGATTGTCCTATGCATGTAAATAGGATATGTCTATCTTCCTACAGAGTGCATGCTGTTGGGTGCGGTGCAACCAAGAGCATGGTCTTTATCTCCCTTATATGCTCATTACAGTCAATATTGCATTTCTGAATGTGTCCTAGGCTTTCACATGCCATATAGTAAATAATAAAGTTGAGGTAAGCTATATAAAACACTACTCTCTCAGAGAGAAGGTGGCCCAGGACGTTCTCTTTCCCCTTTACTTACAATTCATAATTTGTAATTCATGTTCTTAAATGTAGGTAATGCACACAAATCAGGCCTGTTGTCTTACCTGTTTTGGGACCTATACAGACACGTGGGTGTCTGTAGTGTAAGCGTACAGACATCTTGTACTCAATGGAGAGAAACAGCCCTTTCCAAGATAAAGTCTGTCTTCTCATGAAGTCACATCAAACACTGTTCAGATGAACCACAGTGTAAAACTGCCTGTTTCTCCTCACTGCCTGCAAAGACAGTTGAGTGTCATTAGCTCAGCATTAAATATCTGTAGTGTATAACTGGGTTAGATGAATATGACTTTATGTGGCTTTTCAGGATGTATGGAGGGATGTCTAGAGAAATATCACAGGGCTACGATGGAACAAGACAGCATGATACAAGAAAATATGACACGAAAAAAATTCTGGTCAGTAAGGTCTCAGCAGAATCCAGACAGGAGTGATATGTTTCTGGATGTCAGCTGTGTACAGCTGATATCGATTTGAGCAGATATGTGTTTGTATTTTGCAACTCAGAGTTCATGTTATCATTTACTATTATGGGCCTGACTATGACCTTGTGCTGTCACAAGTAAATTAAGCCTATTATATATCAAAGCAATGGAATGTGTATTTTCTAAGGTAGCAAGAAAGATCTAGCAGATAGGAAGACCTGGATATGATTCTTTCCTCTACCTCAGATGTCCTGTTTGACTTTAGGAACTCCCTTAGATTCTCTGAGCCTTAGTTCTCATCTTCATTTGTCATCACCATTCTAATTTGCAGGGGTTAGGAGATATCAGAAGAAAGGAAGTCCTTGAGTAGATGAATAATGTTTATCACCAGTCATGTTTCAGCCATCCTTGTTCTGTACATCCTTGGGACAATTGATGGTTTAATTCTACCTTGAGTTGAAGCTTCTGCTGTCCCAATACTGGCTGTCATAATGTGAGACTAAGTAATATGCAGGTCTCTACAGCTGTAGCCTTCTAACTTTCACGGCTTTGTGGGTGCAGATATTTATACACTGTTCTTAAGACACTTAAGAGTTTGTTGTAAATTATGGCTCTTATCACAAGTGAAAGTAATAATGACAGTAGCATCCTATCCATCAGTGAGACATCTCATTCTGAATTATCTGTCTTTGCCTGAGAAGATGCAATAGAGATGTTTCTTGGGGTCAGAATAGCACTGTGAGGAAGAAACTCACAAAGCACCTGACTATAAAGTCATAGGCTTTAACTAGGGCAACAAGTTCTTTGCTGGATGAATACCATTGTTGTACGTCTCTGAAGAGACAAAGCGTTCAAATCCGTGGAACATAATCCTTGTTTCTTTGGAGAGTCCACATCCCCATGGGGCTGTGTGAGGTCAGGAGGAGGAATGCACTGACAAAGCTGTACTGTGTCTTCTGCAGTAGCCCAGTTCCAGGTGTGCTTAAAGCCCACTGGAATAAACGGGAACAAAATGGAGATATGCCAAATTACAATCTTAGTCCTTCTGAACTTTTTTAGAGCTGTTTGTCACTGGCATCTATCTATCTTGAACTGATTTGTTACTAGCAAGCCCAGGATTTTGGCCTTAAATTTGCTGATGATAGCAGGAAAAGGAAAATGCCCTAGAAAGGTACTCCCTTCCCACCCACTTGATGTCAGGAAGCAGAGATTTTAAATGGAAGTTGAATGTTTAGGAGAAAAAGACCTTGCCATAAATGTTATTAAAAAAGGAGAAGAAGTGAAAGCAACAGTGGCTCAGAGCCTTTTCTGAAACTTCCAGTTGCCAGCAAAGGAGAACAAAAAAGAGGGAGAACTTCCAGCTAGAGAATTGTTACAAATTTTGTCAAGCAAAGCGAAGGCTTAATCAGGACACAAGTAGTCTTGTTATTGTTAACGTTTTTGTAATGGTTATTAGTTAATGCACATGATGATTAAGGGCTGGAGCTGCCTCTGATTGCAGTCAATGGGAACTGAATTAAGGTCTAAAACACTGTTTGAACCTCACTTTTGATTTCCTGAAAAATAATGAGGCTTTGAAGAACAGCATCTAATTTGTCTATCACTGGAAATGAATGTTTGTCTTCCCTGATGCATCTATTAACTTGGAGGTTAGGCAGCTAACAAGGAACTGGTTGTTTAACCCTTAGCGTTAATCTAGGATTATGATTTGGATGACAGGACCAAGACCAGAAACAAGGCTGATTGTCAGAGATGTTGCTGAGGCTGCTGTACAATGGGATTGGCACATACTTGCCGTAATTCAGACTATCCATCAACCCACTGGCCATTTGGAATGTTCCAGGGAGTTGTTGAAGCCAGCAGTGCCAGTCCCGGGCAACTTCAACAGTGGAAGCAAAGCTTGAGTCTATAAAACCCTTATTTGCAGTGCTCAATGTCTTAATCTTGTTGCTTGTTAATTCAGAGTGAACAGTCATTTTCTGAGTCAATCCTACATTCCTTTTATTAATGGAACACTGTTTTTATTAGATCAGAAGTGATAAAATGTCTCAGGATGAAATGAGTTTTTAAAATTTCTTAATTAATGAGGGAATATTGATCATTAAGAGTGTCAATTAAGGAAATGTGTATAAAATGTCCAATATAAAGGAACAGCTATAATTAGTGTGCTGGCAAACACTATTATCCCATCAGTTAAAGTCTCTGTATCCCACCCAGAACTGAAATGCATTCTTCTGACCAAACCAGGGGGTTGTCAGGTGCCAACGAGAATAGAAGCAAGTCTCTTGGTGTAAAGAAGTGAACGAGTCAGAAATAAAGAATTAATAAGTACAGTGGCATTGATTCAGTAAAATGGCAGAATTTCTTTCCAATTTTCAAGTTTATTTTAGGGAAAATTCCAAAATGCTTTCAAAATGATCAGCTCGCTCTTGTGAGTATGAGTTTAGGTCCAACTTAACAGGATCTCTTGTGGAATTAATCTCTCAGACATTCAGGGTATCTATTGTTTTTAACACCTTTGAATTAATCTGTTGTTTACAGGTCTATGATGGGGTCTGGTAGAGAGCCTGATCTCGTGCACCTGGAGGCAAAGACAGTGGATGGTCGTAAGTACATCAGCTTCCAAATATTCTGGAGTTCTGGACTGCTGTCATGTTCTTGTAACCACAAAATATCATGGTGGAAATCTGACTTTACTGCTTCACTCACTTACTATGAGGGGTTTGACTGTTCTGAGGCAAGTCTGTCCAAAGAGAGGTCTTGCCAGCTGTGAAAGGAGCTGAGAATATGGTAACAAAGAAGAGGTGATAAGCAGTAATTGGAGTTAGTATATACAGCACTTTTCTTTCTTCCTACATGATTTTTGTTCATGGGAACAACATGACATTGGAGAGAATTTCCTGGGTCACAGACTCCAGCTGCTGTTGTTTCACACAGTTCATAGTATCACCTTGTTGATAGCTTTACAGTTTTAACTTACCAGGGATACTCTGCCTTAGGTATTACCTTTGAAAATACATCATTTCTCTCACATTAGAAACCTTTTAATGACCAGCCTAAGTGTATCCTTCACTGTTATTGTTTGCTCTATCATTGTCCTTCACTTTCATCAGCTCCTCTCCCTCCCTGCTTTGCCTCTTGAGGTGCTTTTCTCCATTCCAGGAGCGTCCTTTACTTGCAACTCCAAAATATTCTCCTAATTGGCTGCAAATTCTCTGAGGCACCCTGAGCCACCCACTGGCCTTTTCTCCTCCCACCCATGCTTCCTCAAGGTTTATCTTTGAGCTCCACTGCCTTTGCAGATCTTCCTCCATGGATTTCTTTTCCACAACACTGGATTGCCTCAGGCAATCATCACACCAAAAGCTTGGCTGCCATAGATCTCGTCGTTGTAATTCCATATTGCTTCCTCTGTAAATAGCAGCTTTGCTGCAACGTAACAAGCAGATTTTTACCATTTGTAATATATAAGTATTGATGATGCTGTCAATTAATTCCTTTAAAAATGGATAAAGTTCTCCCCTGAGCTGTAGCCCCAAATGCAGTGGTGTTACTTACAATGTGTATTTTGTCTTCAGAATGTTAAAAACTGGCTGGAAAGGTAATACTAACTATGAGGTAATCAGTTTTTTAACTCACTGAAATTTAGCATGAAAGAGAATTTTTTGAAAGATGAATTTTGAAAAGAAACAGCTGTGATAGAAACCATAAAGTTTTAAAGGTCTTTCCATTTCAAGATATGCAAGATTAGTAAAAGTGAAAGAATGCATTATCTCTATTTCTTATAATTTGTGACCTCTGATTATTATTTCTCCTCTCAATTTCAATTACCTGAACATGGTGGCAAGGCTGGGAACATGAGACTTTCTATTTCTTGGGACATGCTAAATGAGAATGAAATATTCTAACAGGACAGCGTCTATCTCAGCACAAAATATTACTGTTATAAGGCATTAAGAATTTGAGGTCTTGAGTTGAAGCATTGCAATCAGTGTTTACAGAGTAATATTCTGGTCATGCTTTTGAGGGATGTTCAGCTCATAGTGGGGGGAGAAGGTGCAATACAAATGCGATGAGTGGTCTTCTTTGAGTTCTTAGGTTGTAATAAAAAATTTTGCACAGCTACAGCACGTTTCTAAAAACGACTTCTTGAGTCCTTAACAAATTAGTTAGCTTTATTAAAGCTCTTAAGCTTTAACCAAAAAACAGGGAAATAAAACTGGCCTATGGAGTCAGGCATATTAGTAATGAATAGTGGAATAACAAACTATTGCTCATCAGCTGAGCTCTAGTAACTGACTTGGCATAGTTGTGAGGCAGCACAATTTAAGTTTCTCTGTTTAGGCAGTGACAGAACTACTAGTGTAAATATAGCAGTGGTGTCAAACCTTTAGCCAGTGGTGACCTCTCTTGCAAAGCAGTCATTTGGATGAAACTTCTGCTAATGATTCAAGAGGTCCCCAGCTCAGCTCATTGGCAATATACGAAAAAGTGTTGGATTTTCAGTAAGTGCATTCTCTTGTGCATGGTGAGACACTGGAACAGGTGGTGAGGCACTGGAACAGGTTGCCCAGAGAAGCTGTGGATGCTTCATCCCTGGAAGTGTTCAAGGCCAGGTTGGATGGGGCTTTCAGTAACCTGGTCTAGTCCCATCCCCCCAGATGTTCCTGTCCACAGCAGGGGGCTTGGAACTAGATGATCTTTAAGGTCCCTTCCAACCTAAACCTATGATACAATTCTATGATACGCTCTGTTTTGCCTGTTGTTCCAGGGAGCGTTGGTCTCTGGCAGAGGACAGTGGGTAGCTGGAAGCAGTAACCTTGGAACATAGCGCAGTATTGTTTTGCCAGAAGACATTTGGTAGCACTGCAGGTCACAGGGTTTTGAGTCTGAGACAGGATAAGAGTGTACACATGGTCCATTACTTTAGTTACCATGAACAACTTGGTATATTCAGGTCTTTTGGCTACTAGAACCACCTTGTAAGTACTAAGTCAGTCTCCTTTTCCCGGACAAAGTCCCCAGTGGATAAATAAATCTTTCTCCTCTGGAATGAAGCGGGTGTGTTGCTGACAGTGGGGTGATGGGGTGAATTGTGCTGAAGTAAGAAAGATATCCCCTAAGTTGTTCAAGACCAGGTTGGATGGGGCTTTGAGCAACCTGGTCTAGTGGGAGATGTCCTTGTCCATGGCAGGGAGTTTGGAACTCGATGATTCTATGCCTTTACTTCAAGCTGAGGGTAATTTGCAAATAATTTTTCTTGGGTTTTTTCTTTTTTTTTCATGCTGCCTTTTTTTTTTTCTGTGTGTGTTCTTACATTTATTTATTTATACTTTGTTTGGAATATCTCTTTTGGGAGTTAACCATGTGTAAAAATTCAATAAGAGGATTAAATTTGAGAAGGTGGATGAAGGTAGGTTTGCCAAAACAAGGCAGGGAGAAAGAAGGAAAGAAAGGGAGGCCATCCAGTGGGACTTGAACAGGCTGGAGAACTGGGCAGAGAAGAACCTAATGAGGTTCAATGAGAGCAAATGTAAGGTCCTGCACCTGGGGAGGAAGAACCCCAGGCACCAATATAGGTTAGGGGTGGATCTTCTGGGAAGTACTACTGAGGAAAAGGATCTGGGAGTCCTGGTGGATGGCAGGCTCTCCATGAGCCAGCAATGTNGGTAGGTTTGCCAAAACAAGGCAGGGAGAAAGAAGGAAAGAAAGGGAGGCCATCCAGTGGGACTCGAACAGGCTGGAGAGCTGGGCACAGAAGAACCTAATGAGGTTCAACAAGAGCAAATGTAAGGTCCTGCACTTGGGGAGGAAGAACCCCAGGCACCAATATAGGTTAGGGGTGGATCTTCTGGGAAGTACTACTGAGGAAAAGGATCTGGGAGTCCTGGTGGATGGCAGGCTCTCCATGAGCCAGCAATGTGCCCTTGTTGCCAAGAGGACCAATGGAATCCTGGGCTGCATAGGGAGAAGTGTGGCCAGCAGGTGGAGGGAGGTCATTCTCCCCCTCTACTCTGCACTGGTGAGGCCACAACTGGAATCCTGCATGGAGTTCTGGGCTCCCCAGTTCAAGAAGGACAGGGAACTACTGGAGAGAGTCCAATGTAGGGCAAAGAAGATCATTAAGGGATTAGAGCACCTCCCTTATGAGGAAAGGCTCAAAGAGCTGGGGCTCTTTAGCCTTGAGAAGAGAAGACTGAGGGGAGACCTCATCTATGTTTACAAGTTCCTAAAGGGTGGCTTGAAGGAGGATGGAGCCGGACTCTTTTCAGTGGTTTCCAGAGATAGGACGAGGGGCAACGGGCACAAGCTGGAACATGGGAAGTTCCACTCAAATATGAGGAAGAACGTCTTTCTGGTGAGGGTGATGAAGCACTGGAACAGGCTGCCGAGAGAGGTCGTGGAGTCCCCTTCTCTGGAGATCTTCAAGACCCGCCTGGATGCAGCACTGAGTATTATGTGCTCTGGGCAATCCTGCTTTAGGAGGGGAGTTGGACTAGATGATCTCTAGAGGTCCCTTCCAACTCTGTCGAATCCATGAATCTGTGGTGTGGAAACAGCCACACAATCTGTGCAATAAAATAAAATATCCTGAAGTGGAAATATAAGGGCTAAGCAAAAACCTGCTGGACTCAACACAAACGAAAAAGCCACCTCGTTCTTGTGCCAGTGTCTTTTCCAACAGAAGCTGAGTAGCACAACTGCAGCTTTAGGTGAGAGGAAGTAGAAAAGTCAGCAGAGTACGGTGTTAGCCCATCTCCCTGGCAGTGTTATTTGAGAACATCTATCAGCAACAACTTTAGAATTGGGGTTTCCCTGCTAGAATACCAATAACTCTCTATCTCTGATCCTTGACTACGGTCTGTCTGTGCATTTTATTTATTGTGTTTATATACATAATGTAAAAGGTTTACAAGGACCAAAATAGGAGTCTCTTAGCAGGCATAAATCAGTATAACTTCAGCAGCACATTGATTTACACCTCCTGAGGATCTGTCTAACAATGTTGTACCTGTGCTCATTCTCCCTAATTTTATTTTTTCAGATCCAGAGAAATCTCTGCTCCTGAACACACTGTGTCTCGTCAAACTAGGGTGATGAAAGCAGTGATGAACAAACTGAGTATAAACTGTGCAATTTAGTTGTATTGATGGAGACAGATTTGCAGGGCTAATCATTGCCATTTATGTTTTCAATCCTGTTGTGTAAATTTTGGAGAGCACCAGGCAAATTTTCATCTCGTCAAATGGTTTTGTTTATTTTTTAAAGGCTTCAGGCCCAATCTGAGGCAAGCTGGGACTGAGAGCACAGTAGTAAAACTGATTTTTCTGGTTGGAAGAAGTTCATATGAACCTTATCTCACGTTTCCATTTGCACACTTGGGTGTCCCTGGTGTTCCACTTTGATTTTGGAACAGGATCAAAGTCAAGCCAGCACAGTCAGCAGGAATGGTGATTATTTTTTGCCTGGTTTCAGGTCAACACCCCAGTAAGACAGTTAATCTCCTACACTTCTTAACCACGCGATAAGCTCCTCTTAGGTTCACCACCATAGTCAGCAGGCAGAGTGAAATCTAGGTTTGCTCAAATGCAGCTTGAAGTGCTTTCAGAAAGAGTATAAACTTAATGACTTGGGTTTTAGGTTCATAAAGAATACACAAGTCCTGAAAGATCTTTAATTAATGTGTTTCTCTGATTTGAGCTAGGGAGGGTTATCCCAGTAAGGCCTGATTCAAGTTAGTTGACATGGAGGTATTTTTTATTCATGTGATCCCTACTGAGGAATCCAGGATGTTGGTGAGAATTACAAAGATGGATTCCTACTAGGTATTTGGAGACTAACTGGGAACGCATTGGCCATCCAGAGCATTGAAAGCTGACTCAAAGGATGTCTAAGTGACAGTTTCATAAATGCAAGCCAAGAAAGCCAACTAGTACATTTATGAGAGATGCATTCGCTAATATAGATAGAAGCCAATTGATTTTGAGTAAAGTTTAACTTATATAATTTTTATTTTTTTAAAGAGTGGATGAAAGAATCTAAAAGGGTTTCTAATGTGCTAGCAAAAATTTAGATAGCTCCTTAAATTTAAAAAGTACTTTTGTTTACTTTACTTTTCTTCTGCTGTCCTGATTTATACAGCAACTTTTCTTATTGAGAAGTAATTTAGGTACTACTGTGATTGCAGGTAAGACCAAAGCCTCACCTGTGGTCAGCAGGTATGCTCTGCTTGCTGATCAACATGGACTGAGCATCTCGCCAACAGTGTCTGAATTAAAAAGTTGTGTCTGGACTGTTTCCACAAAAAATTACTAAGAAGAATAAAATAATCACTGCTGTAGAAAAAATGAGTAGGCAACCTAGCCTGACAATCTTTTGCTAACGTAGCTAGAGTGGTGAATTAATTCCTGTAGTGTCCTAAATCTGTGCAGTGATTTTTTTTTTTCTGATTGTGATTAGTATTTTTTTCTGATCATGATTAGTATTTGTCCTGGAGAATGACATCTGTTAGTTTCTCTAATTATATTCTTATGCCAGAAATGGCAGAGGATGTACTTCCCCATATAAAGAAAGATTCCTGACTCTGACATGCAATGAAGAAAGAGTAGCAGCAGGATCAAAACAGAATTGTGTGTAGTTAGTAAATGAGACAGCTTTATTTCACTGATCGTCATTAGTAGTTAATTACTTTGCAGTTGCTAAGTCCCGGAGAGTTGTGAATATATTCTCATATCATAAACATTTCACAAATCAATATTCAGACCAGATGGAAAGGGATAAAAAACATGTATGTTTCTCAAAAAAGGAGTAGAATGATTAATGTATAGGAGAACGTTTAATTAAATTGTGGTACTCATTGCCATGGGAGTTTGTGGATGCTGAAGGTGTGCCTGGACTGCCAAGGCACCTGGGTAAATTCTTATAATCTTTTCAAGGCTTCTGTTATTAGTCATTTTTGGAGAGGGGTAACAGGTCTGGGTCTTTCAGTGGGATATGATACTACCGTGTTCTTACGGTTCATTTGTTACCAGATGCCAGTCAACCTTCAAAAGCAGAAACTATCCCTAATGTCTAAGCTGCTCAGTAATGAACTAGGATACTCCGTAGTAAAACTGGAAGACAAACGAGTCATAGATTGTATGGATACTCTTTGCATAAACTCCTGATTTGTCCTTATTTGTAGAGAGAAGGACATATTCCTCAATGCATTAAAGACAATACAAATAAAAATCAGGAGGCATGAGACATTCTCACTGAGTACAATGAATATTTTCTCTGACTTTCCTTGTGATCACATAAGGTTTTTGAAGGATATACATGCAATCTTAGACTGGAAAGAAGTGGGTATTATGATTTGATATGTCATATGAAATAACTCTTGGCAACAAAGTATCCTGAAGAAAGTCCTACTTTGCTTTAGGAATGGATTTGAAACTCTCCCCTGTACTTTTGTAGAGGCTCACCAACCTCCAGTAACCACCAACGACCTTCCACCTCCACCAGCTGAGCCAAGAAATCTCTCTGGGACAGGCTGGATGCACTTCCCTTGAGAACATATTAGGATGGAGCTCAAGTAAACAGAAAAGACTAAAATATTTCATGGCACAGGGTCCCTCCGGCTCCTGACTTTTGCTATGTGTTAGCATTTGCAATTCTCTTTCACCACTGAAACAGATTAATTTTGTCAGAGGTTTCCCTTACAAGATGTCTCTCCATTCTTGTGTTTTGTGACTTTTCGTGCTTCCTCTTTAGAAATAGCTGCCTGTCCTCAAGAAAAATCCTACTGTTGGTGTCTAAACCTGTCAAAATCAAACTGTCTGGGGGTGTAAGAGCTGGGAGTTGCTGTGTTCTTCTCTGCAGGCACAGCATGACTTTGTTGTTGTATATTAAAAACAGCAGCTGTTGTTGGAGGTGAGGGTTCTGGAACTGAAAAGCATAATGTCCTAATTACCTATGGCAGGGAAAACATCTGTGCGGGAAAACTAATGAAATTAATTCCAAAGCTTAGCAACTGAATACATTAATTGACATTAATTAATGCTAAATTACAAAGCTCTGCCAATGGAATCACATAAAATGTCCATGAGAATCAAATGCTGAAACAAAATCCCTGAGTTAATGTGAGCACAGCAAAACTTCCTTTAAGAAATAAAGAGGGATCCAGGCACTGCAAGAGGCCTGTTTTCCTTCTTTCTGTCTCCCATGGCAGAGGGGGCTTTTCTTGGTGTGCAGATCTCAGGGTTTGGCTGTTTGGGAGATTAGCTTAAGCAATTTCAGTGCTCTGCCCTTTAGTCGTTATTACTGGCATTTTAGAATTGAAGCCATGGAGAATTGCACTGTAAAAGTTCACATGAATTACCTTAGTAAATCTTCATCAATGGTACAATCACTGCTGTACAGACTCCTGCGATCACAGCAGAAATAGATGTAGTCCCCATTCCTCCTTTAAAACAGGATCAAAAAAACTTCAGTCACCTCTAATGGATGTCAACCTGGCCCGCTCTTTAAAATCTCTTGTGGAGGAGATTCCTTAATCTTCTTTTCTGGCTGGTCCCAGCAGCACCCGTCGTGTTACCTTCTTGTGCTCTCGGGATAAATAACTTGTTTGCATGGGCAGTTAGAATGGAAACCAGGGAGGAGTGGGGGAGGAAGGGCAAAAAAAGGAAACAAGGTGGGAAACAAGAGGTCTGATGCTATACAGCTCTACGCTGGGCAATTCGATCCCGTGTGTGAAAAGCCACCCAGTCTTACCAACAGCTCAGGGAGCGGTGAGGCCAGCCATTTCAACTGATGCCTCTTTGTTTAAGCCCAAGATTGTCAGACACTTCACTCAGGAGCCTTCTTGAGACAGAATGAGAGTGGATGAATGAGGAGGCAAGGGGTGAGGGCCCGTCCTTCATGGTGCAATGGACTGAAGTAACAGGAGGAGTGGGAATTGGCTGTGTTGCTGGTGAAGAAACACATGCCTGTTCTCCATCTTATGTCCAGGAGGGGACATGCTGCACCACACGGTTCTGTTGGGTGGTGGAAGAGGCTCCGGCCCCGTTGTCCCCCTTCTTCCTGGGAACAGAGAGACAAAGGGCTGAACAGCTCTGAAAGGGAATTTTCCTGAGCTCGTTGGATGAGCAGTCTGGGAGTTACGTTGTTCCCTGCCCTCTCGTGGCTAATGTGGAAAAAATCATGTCCCTCTGAAGGGAAATATATTTCGATCATGCTGTTGGGGCTGTTTTAATTAAATGTTTTGCAGGGAGCTGCAAAAGCATAAAATGTTATAAACTGCAGTGACTAATAGTACTTAGCACTTTATATATTCCAAGAACTCTGCAAATGCTGGGGTAAAATCATCTCTCATCAAACTTTCCTAAAGGTTCGTTACCCTGCATGCCTGTTTCAAGCAGAAGTCAACAGCCCTTAGAAGTAAGGAAGGAAATGTCAAATGATAGTTTTTAATTAAAACTGAGATTAAATATGAGATGGTAAAAATTCAGCCATTTCTATTTCAGTATAAAATGCTACTTCTCTGATCAGATGGTGGTAATTATATCAAACAAGGGGCTGTGCTTCTCCAACAAGGAAAAATATTAGAAGTAGATCTAAGATTAAATGCCATGTAGTGTTTCTGTCATGTTAAATGCTAATACTAAAATGCCAAAATCCTTCTTCCTGTAAATTGACTTCATCATTAAACAAAGCGCAACTTCTTAACTCATCTGAAAGAGCCCAAATTGAATACTGAGAATATGGTTCTGTATTCTAGGATAAATTATCACCGTGAAGAAATTCAAATTGTTTTTCTTCAGGTGATGGATTATGAGATGAGCACCCTGCACTGCTTCAGAATAGGAGATGAGGATGTCCCATACAGTGACAGTGGATGAAGTGGCTTTAGGGCTGCATTTAGGCCATTTACTTTGAAACATATGACCGATTAAAACTGCTAAGGCCTTTAGTTTCAAGAGTGTGTGGAATGAATGCCAGGTTTGCCGGAGTGTATCTGCCTACACTGTCAACAGAGAAATAGGTAAAACCCCTGAACAGGAGATGGTCTGAATTACTTTCCAATCTGATCTGAATTACACTGCAGAGTGTAAGTGCTATAGGAAATAGAGGTGTGCCATGGAAAAGCTGCTCGGTGGTGACACTATGGGGCAGGTGTCCTCTGAAGGTGGCCTCATATTTCCATATTTCCCTAGACTTTGGTCATGTTCTAAATAAAGTCAGCATGCGACGGTGGAGAAATTCATGCTCTACAGCAAATCCTACACCATGGGGATGACAGGGAAACTGGAGAGGCTTGATGCAGACAGCATAGACACAATATATAGCTCTGATGTAGGGTGGAATAAAAGAAATAAAGGGAGGCTGAGGCAGGTTAACAAGGAGGGAAGTTAAGGGAAGAAAGCGATCAAGGATGGACTTAGGAGGGGTGTTGGGGAAACAAGTGTTGTGTTGCGTTGAATGGATGATGTCACTTCATGTCACGTGAGGCTGGGAAGCAGAAATGCTGTCTCAGCAAATAGGTTTGTGACAGTAGGCAGAATCTGTGCTCAGGATCTCAAGAGTCTTGGTTTTGTTCTTTTCCTTTCAGATGCCCAATATATCACCTGCAAGATGCAGAACTGCAGTGAAGCCACTCGCAGCAAACCCTTTCCAGGCTACATTGACCATAACTCTCTCATCGTCCAGGATGATTATGTGTTTGTTCAGGTGCAGAACACCCTCTTCTCTTATTTATTATATTATTTGCTGTTATATTGTTCTATGTTATATTATTTTCTCTTCCATTCCTTTGCATGTGTGTGCATATGTGTTAGTCCCATCTAATCGGACAACACTGGATCCAGATGATAAAGTCACTGAGTGGACTCTAGCAGTTCATTACCATACTAATAGTGTTCCTTTTACCTCTAGGATCTTGTCACTGTAGGGTCCTAGAGTTCCTGCCTGGAGCATCCACCATATGTACTGGGGTGCTCTGTGCCACTCCCTGCAATCCCATCAGCACTCTAGGGTTACTGCTTTAACCCCGCAGTTTGATGTGATGTGTCAGTCATCTGCTATTACAAGGGAGTAGACCAAAGCTTTTTAGAGCATGAGAGGGAAATAGAAAAGGAGGGAGTCTGGGAAAAAAACCAAAGAAGGAGTAATCAGGCTTTATTGTTATGCCTCAGTTGTGATTATAGTGAAAAGGCTGAAGATGAGATGTACTCAGCCAAGCTGTGTTCCAGGTGAAAGCTGGTGAATAGATCTAACTACTGTGGGTTTCATTAGCCTGGCACCAGAGTCCATCTAATAACAGCTGAAGAGGACAAAAATAACAACAGAGTTGTAGGGAACACGGTGGTGAACTGGCAGTCATTAGGACTAAACTCGTCTTCCAGACAGTTTATATTCTGCCATGCTTGAGAGTGGAGGAGAGAGAGAGGACTGATATTTTAAATTGGGTGAGTTGATTGCTAATTACCTTCAGTTAATGAATTCAGTCATAAACACCAGTCTAAATCATCCACAAATAAGTCTGGGACATACGTTCCAGAATAGCTTTTGTGCCTAGTGTGTCTGAGGCATAAATGAAATGTTTATGTGGTAAGGAAATCTTGGGCACGCGTCAGTGTTCAGTCATGCTCTCTCATTTCAGAATGACTGTGTGTTTGTGGCTCAAGTGACACAGGAGCTGGGGAATTTCTCTTCATATGTGAATTGATTCATTACTTCATCACTGATGCCTTGGTTTTGTGCTCTTCAAGATTATTAGTCTTCTGTGTTCTGATCTGATGTTTTTAGCACACTGCAGAGAAGCCAACCCCTTTGCCTCATCTGAAGTCAATGCTGGGGAGATTGTCTACCTTTCTGGATGGCCCTTGTACTTTGATGCATTTCTCTTTTTGCCTATAAACTGTTGTATAGTGTTCCTAGTGCTGTCAGACTTTGGCTTTGTTCTGCCTCCGTGCTAGCTGCATGGTGTAAGGAGGAACATGTGAGGAGGGGCAGCATTTTACACAGTTCCCCATAAAGCCCAATGGGACTTTGCACAATTCATATATTCCTGTTCGTAATGCAGTTTGGGAAGGTATTGTGTAATATTTGCAAAGTTCCTATTGTAATCCTTAAACTTCTTGAGATTCTTAAACAGAAATAAATATAACAAGTCAAAGAAATAGTACTTACCAGTCATTAATAATTGACGCTTACAGGTATGAAATAGTAATATTGTAATCCCTGGAAACAAGCTCTGCTGTATTTGAAGTAGTCGGTGAATTCACTGTGGGCTGGTAATTTTAAATACAATTCTTCAAGTGGTTACTTACCTATCTGGGAGTATCTGGCTGGAAAGAAACAGCTAAATAACATGCCGTGGCTGATGCTGGATCCTGCCTTATCCCAGGCAGTGTTCTTCAGAGTATGAGTAGCCCTATACGAGCCAGTAAAGGCTTGGAAGGTTAGATGAACACCCTGAGCACCCTCCCCTCTTCCCTGCCTTCCTTGATCTCCATCTGGCTTTTCTGCAACCAAGGCATTTGGAATGAGAATTAATAGGGTCAAAAACACAAGGATAAGGGAATGCTGGTTTACTTCTCCTATTACACCTTGTTTTATTTACAAACTCACACTATCTCATAAACAATGCTTCTGGCCTTCCTTCCACTAACTTTTGCCCAATTCCCTTAAAAAAAAATATTGAAGATCTTTAGAATAAGAAATAGTTCTTATTTTACTTAATCTGGTATGAACGTAGCTTCTGTGTATCTTGCCTTTTAAACGACTGCAGTGCATTTTTAAGCACTTACTACTAAAGAAAAGTCTTGATAAGCCCAGATATCAGGCAATTAAAGCAAAGTTCTGCATGGAGAATTCCTTGGAATATTTGTTCTTCAGTATCTTTCATCCAAGCGTTTCAAAGTACTTCACAAACATTGATTATATTTCAGGCACACTGAAGTCAGATAACACCGACAGCTTTTTTCTTCCTATTTTTTCCCCTTTAATAGGTGGTAGGAAATGAAACCTCGCATTTCTCTAACCCAGCATTTTCAAGGTCTTGCCATCACTATTTGGGCACTTAAATAAATAGCCAGATTCACAGAAATACCAAATCAGCTGAGCTTCTCCTGCCTTCAGGAGCTGTGAATGCTGAGCTGATCTGGTAACAGATACATATGATGGCTTGTACAGAGCTGCAGAGGAACCAAAGCTGGAGGCAGAAATAGAAATCAAGCGTCATGTCTGCCAATCTTCTGATCTAACCAATAGCCTACACAGCAGCTCTGCAGGTAGCAAAGAACAGACTGTTTTCAGGTAAGGCAGAGGAGAGCTGTGGTATCAGCAGGTGACATAATAGCCTAAGTGGTGCCATGACTTCACTTTCCCCAGACTTTCACCTGAAATTCTGGCCTTTGTCTCCCTTTGCAGAAAATGGGATTTCTCTTTCTTTTTATTTAGCCACCCTCAGCTGGATCAGTGTTTATTCATCAATTGTAATAGAGCTGCAGTTTTAAGCCGTTGCCACCAACACTGTGATATTTTCCTTGATGCCATTTGCTTGATGTTTCCTCTGATGATACAAAAATATTTAAAAAAAAAACTACTGATAACTTTCCTGTTTCTCTCATAGTTGACATCAGGAGGAAGACCACATTATTACGTTTCTTATAGAAGGAATGCATTTGCACAGATGAAGCTGCCAAAGTACTCCTTGCCCAAGGTAGGTTGCTGTTGCTGGAATGCCCATATTAACCTACAGATGTTTTGATTGTACAGAAATTCTTGAATCCAACGCGGGTAACTGCAAGATGACTCGCAATGAGTGAAAACCTCATTCTTCTTTAAAGGAACATTTGCAAGCAAGAAAGGACTGAAAACAAAGTCAGGACTTTGGCTACTCAAGGGCATCAGCATGAAATGTAGACAGATACAACAGCCCATGTCAATTACCGTTTCTTTCCGGTAGTTAATTAAGTTTTGGAGGGGACTTTCTTTTCTTTTCTTTTTTTCCTTCTTATTTTTGTGGTCTTAAAATTCCCTTCTCCTGTCCCTATCCTGTGTGGGTCACTTTTTGTGCTTTGCCTCATTAGCAGATTTTAATGGGAACCAAGCAAAGAAATGTCTTTGTGTGTCTGCTCCATATCTTCCCTAATTAAGAACAATAGTGAATTAGCATTGGAGCTTGAAAGACTATTGT
Organism: Tringa tobata; assembly: GCA_033628505.1. Classification (NCBI taxonomy): domain Eukaryota; kingdom Metazoa; phylum Chordata; class Aves; order Charadriiformes; family Scolopacidae; genus Tringa; species Tringa tobata. The sequence goes on from JAHREE010000098.1 coordinate 4,380,302, forward strand.
GCCTCCTGGAGCTGAATTTTTTTTTAAAGACCTATATAAAATGTTAGCTCCATTTTGAAGAAATCACCATTTTGCAGCTGAACTCCTAACAGCTTCTTGACAAAGACAGAGTGAGAGTTTTTGGAGACCTTTTCATTGTTGATATAGTCTGTCTTAAATGAAATCTAAGATCAAAGGTAGGAAATAATTTTGTGATTTATATGTGAGAACTAACATCTGGAGAAAAATGCTTTCTAAGAAATTAAGCAAGGATTTTCAAAAGGAAATAAAAAAAGAAAGTTCAAGGTTGGCCTTTTCCTAGAAGTTGAAAGTATCTCAGATTTTGTAGATGGAAATATTCAAAGGGATAATTTGGCTAACATGACAGCTGGCTGTCTTTGCTTTCTCACCCAAATTGACCTGTTTATAGTGGATTTACTGGGTGACCTTCATCATATAACCAGACTGCAGCTCAAACCCAGACCTTCAGTGCCATACTTTACCCACTCTGCCGTTGTACCCTTTGCTTCTGTTTACATCACCTGAAAACCCAGGCTCACAGGACATTGAGGACCCTACCAGAAGCCATGATATCTTCACACTTAAAGATAGTACTCTAAGGCATGGTTTGAGACTTCCTGTCCAAGCAGGAAGGAATTGTTCTGTCAATTCAGATCAAATTTAAACACGTGTTATTTGAAGTAGCCTTTAGCAAAGGAGTTGCATTTTTTGCGTGGTGATTGTAACACCCAAATCAGAATTGTCCTTTACAGCTGGTTCAGACCATCTGTAGAGACATTGCTTGCTTTGAACTGGCTGTTTCCTTTAGCCCACACTTACTTTTCCAACTGTCCACCTTTTCAAAGAGGTCTCCGGAGAGCCAGGAAAAATGCACTACAATTAAATTGCAGTGTGTTTGCTCAGAGAATAGGAATTGGAACAATACATTCATGTTATATGACCCAAAGAAAAGGCAGATATTTAAGGAGAAAAGACACTTCATCACAGTCTCGGAATATCTTCAAAGGCTGAAGAGCTACATTTGGCTTGGAAGGAGCTACAGCAGAGCTGTGGCTGTCTAGTAGGCTGCTATCAAAGCAGGATAGCTGCTTTTATTAAAAATGCACAAAGCCTTATACTATTCAAGGAATTGAAACAAACAGCTACTTTTATGCCTAAGTTCTCTTTTATCTCCTTCAGCTAAGAAAGAGGGGCCAAATATGGTAAAAAGTACTAAGCAACTTCTGGAACTGAAGACAGAACTATCAAGCTTTTTGTCTCTGCATGTCACCCTTCCTAAACTGGAGGGGTGTGACGGCAGGGAGCTTTGGCGGGAATGGCCTACAACAAATTAAAACTAAAGTATTCTTGTTGGTGGTATTGATAGCCTGATAACCAGTTTGATTAAAAGCCTAAATGATCTTGAAGCTCCCTCCCATACAAGAATATGACTGCATATGTGCATACAGGTTGTGTTAACCCTGTAAATGATCTTTACTGAGACCTGTTAATTTCTGCAGTGATGTCGATCTGTGGGTTGTTACTGCCTATTCTGTACCACAACACCACAAAGTAGGCTCTGTCACAGACTCTTTAATGTCACTCATGATAATCACCTTAAATGTACACACAGGGTGCATTCACTCCATTTTAGACCAATGCACTGGGCAGACATCTGTGAATACTGTAGCAAGCCAAGCAATTTCTCTTTTTAAAAGACCTGTCCTTAACTGCTGCTGGGCTGAATGCTGATGGGATGGGTATGTGTGGCACCTCTGTTTTAAATTCATCACCTTCTTTCAACCTGAGGATGCACATCCTGATGGAAGAAGCAATAAGCGCAAAAAAAATCCTTAAATACAGACCTTAAAAAGAGCTGACAGTCCCAGTAATTGACAGGATAAAACAGGCATTACACATCCCTGCTATTTAACTTGCCAGGGAGAAGAGTTCCCTGACCAAGTGCAATAAGGGCAATTGAAGCATGTTTAGTAATTCAGAAAGCCTTGGCCTTTAGTCATTTGAGTAGACACCTGATCAAACCCATCCACAGTATCGTGCTCTTACTTTTGTCTTTGGAAAGGCAAGAGAGATTGATAGTAGAACTGCATATTAATGTACTTATACTGTGTGCTGGAACACAGAGAGGAAATCTGAGGCTCTCAGTAGGCAGATGCAGAGGGAGCCCCCGAAGATGACAATGACAGTTTGAGAAAGTTGCCTTGCTTCACTTTCCTGTCCTCTTACCTTTCTCTGGGGAGGTGAAATGAACATCTGTTGTAGTAGGGGAAGAAGCTCTTGCTCCATACCAAAATGAAGGCTGTCTTTTTGTATTATTTCTCCTCCAAAAAAGTAACCCCCACCCCGAAAAAAAAAAAATTAAAAATTGAATATGATATGCTGATTAATTTTAATTATCCCGATGTGGAAACTGAAATATTCCTGATGTTGGTCAAAGACCTGTTTGATGCACATATACTGATCCCTTCCTATCAAAGCTTTGCATTGTTAATTGTATCTATTGCACAAGGCCATATTAAGAGGAAAAGTTAATTGATCCCCAAAGATAAACCATTGGAATACTATCTTTTTTTACTTTCTGCACTATGTATATTAGGCCAATTCTGCCTCAATCTCTGCTTCTCCAGGCTTAAATTCCTTCAGCTTTACTGGGATCTTCTTTAGACTTGCATCATACTGCATGATCTGATCAAAACTCAGGAAGCACCTAGTGAATAAATTAACTTATTTGCTTCTTAATCATTGAAGAAATTACCTTTAGTTTTCCCTGGTGTTGATCAAAATATCTTTTTATCTTTCTCTCCTAGTTTTTACAAAACTATTGATTAAAATGGTAAGCTAATGAAACTATACATTCCCCAGATAAAATAAGTTTTTACTTATAATGTCTGTCTATGTTTAAATAAAGAGGTCTGCCCATATGTATATGCACCTATGCAAAAGTTTAAACTTGAGATTAGAGCTGTGCTAGCCAATGTTGCCTGAAGCACATGGGGAACACCTACTCATGTAGATCTACCAGCAGATTGACTAGGCTGACAGTCTGAAATACGGAGCCTCTGACAAACAGCTGTGTCAGTAACTTCTACTAGCACATCTGGAGCTGAGAGGATACCTATTCACAACCACAATTAGTAGAAGGCAGTGGGACTTATATTGCCTTTTCTGTTGCCTCAAGATTTAAGCCAATCTCTTACTTCACAAAACCATCCCATCTTCTGGTATACATTTTTTCTCCAGTGCAAAGAAGCAAGTAAATCAAGTGAATATTCATCCACTCCATACTCAGATCTGGATCTGGTTAAACGAACAACTGTTCTGAATCTTAACTTCATGGTGAATCCACCTTCAAATTTATTGATCGGATTTCTTTATTATATTATTTTTCATCTTTACATTACAAGTCTCCATCTGGAAGTATTAATTCCCCCTCCAAAACTACGAGAAAGTGAATTGTCAAAGACTATTATTAACAGAAGGAAGAAGTAACATCAGCTTCCAAAGAGTATATTTTCTGATAAAGTTTCCAGTTTTGCATATAGAGAGCCCTGGCTGAGATTCATGGAAGCAGAATTAACTTTGGGATATCTGCCCAAACCACACAGAACAGCCAAATCTTCTGGGAATCACCTGGTGCTAAGAAATCTGCATTTCTTTTACTACTTCCACAAATTTTTATGGCACCAAAGAACTCAGGGTGCCTGTGCTGGGCAGATAGAGCTTAGGAATTTAATTGTAAAATCTCTCTTGGTGGCTTTTCCCACTGGGTAGTAATTTCTTCAGGCATTGAAAGAAGGAATCAGGTTTAATAGTTTCCAGTTTTTCTTTAATTATGCAATCTTTTTATTGCTTCCTGCTTGCTGTAACACACAGAATAAACAGAGTTAAACAAAGCCTCACTCATAACACTAGTGATCTAACAACACTTCTGCTCTGTACATCTAAGTGAGGATTAGGGTTGTCTTTCTGTTATATTTTGGGGGCGGGGGGGAGATGTATAGCACAGTGGTCCAGGGCCTTGGCTTCTACTCAACACTGTCATTAGAAATAATAAATAACAGCAGCACTGGCTGCAGATGGTAACCCATTAGATCCTCTTTGTATCAGTTCCCAAGCATACTTGGTTTCTGAATGCTAGGCAAGAAGCAGATGTTTCAGATGCCTCTTTTTGCTTCTTAAAAAAACCAAAACAAACAACCCTGCATTTTTAATATCTGTGATTCCACAATTACTCAGATGCCAAACCCCCTTCCGCCCAAACAAAATACTCATTAAAATGAAAATGTTGGTGGGGGGGAAAAGTGCTTCTGTATAACACTGTACTGCCAATGTAAATGTTCAATTAACACCTCATCAATTAATTACTGCTTTGAAAATTGGCAGAAGAGAGCTGGTATAAAATATACCTGGATGGAATTATCTGCTTACAGGACTGCTGTCTACAGTTTCTGATTAAACTCCAGCCAAAATATATCCCTTGCTCCTCCGCAATTACTTTGGTGGCCTTGGAAATGACAGAGCGGAGCTCCCTCTAGTAACCTTCCTCTCTTTTCTTTCCCTAGGACATGCATGTTATCAGCACAGATGAGAATCAGGTGTTTGCAGCTGTACAAGAGTGGAACCAGAACGACACGTACAATCTGTATATCTCCGACACCCGAGGGGTGTACTTCACCCTGGCCTTGGAAAATGTCAAGAGTAGTCAAGGTCTGGAGGGGAATGTGATGATTGACCTCTATGAGGTATGTCATGACTCCAAACATCTCATTCCTATCTCAGGAGCTCACACAATGCCTGTACCATTTCCTTCTCACACATCAGTCTCATAATATGCATGTGAACAGCAGAGCCAAAAGGTGACTAAACACACAGTTTTACCCTCCTTTTACTTAAGGGTCTCACTGCAATCAGCTGAGTTTCAAGGCCAGGTTTTACACAGGTGTTGAATTTACACCCAGCCTTATATTGTGAACAGATTCACTGCTGTATTCTTTTGTAGGTTCTCAAGTGAGGAATAGCTCAATGTTCTTTGATGCACAGGAAGATAAGCATCAGAAGATGTAGTGGAATAGTTCAGTCAGTGCCTAAGAGGAACTCTTTAAGTTTCTCAGCCAAAATCCTGCTGACCCACATTGGTCCAGCCTGTGGCTCTGAAAGCTCCCGCCACTCTGAATAGCATCATATTCCAATTTTTGTTGCGTTTCTGGCAGCCTAATTTTTTTTTTTAGAAGTAAGAAGACACAGGAACTTTGAAGAGTTCAGCAACTTTGTCACCTTCCTCAACTTGGACTATTTAGGGAACTAAAGTGATTTTAGATACACCCTCTTGGGCTATCCCTTGAGCATGGAAACTCTCCTACCAAATTTTGATGTCCCTTTTACCCCTGCGACTTTTTCTGACAAATACCTTCTGCCTAAACTCACCTGAAAAAGTACCAATTTGCATTGTCTTCTATGGCAACTGATCCTAAGAAAAAGACTTTTAATGTGCCCTTGTACTTCTTTCGCTCTGCTGCCTGTTTTATTTCTGAAGACAGCACTCAGCTAAGTAGAAATTCAGTCTTCAGCTGCTGTTTTGAGGGTTAGCTTCTCTTTTCAGGTCTCCTCCAGGTGATTTTCTATCTATGAACTAGATCTGAGTTCCTTTGAAAATAAAGATGCTTCCTGTATTTCCTCATCACCGCCTGAATATTAGCTCGGCTATATAGTTTGCCTACAGCTGCCCTTTTCTTGGAAACCACCTTGAATTGTCCAGACAGCCCAAGTGTTGTACATAAATGCAGATGAACTGCAGGAGGATGGGCACTGGCATTTCAGTCATTTGGACATTTTTACTATTAATCTCTCTGCAGTGCTGGCAGCCAATGGAAAAACTGTTGCCTCTTATTACTGTCAGCTCGAGAAGCAGTTTCACTGCATTATGTAAAGGTGTCCTACATCCCAGGGGGAAAGAAAAAGCCTTTGTTTTGTTCTATTAGGCTGACACCACACAGTAACCTGGACTGAAATTAATGGAATCAGACTTGTAGTGTCATATCTGCTGATTATCTAGATAGAAAGAATATTGGCTGGCACTGAACCTGGCACAAACCTTCCTTTCAATTTGATGTTCTAGCTAGAAGGGAACAGAAAGCCATCCAGCGTGATTCTCCCAGTAGGGTTGTTGCAAATGATGGATGCTCTAGGGGTAAATGGAGATGAAGAAGAGAGAATTAAAAAACAGCCATAGATAAATTAAAAAGAAGTGGGGAGATTGCAAAATGAGTCCTTCTGTGGTGACAGTGGCATATTTAGAAAAGCAAGATTGTTTGAAAGACCTGTGTAATGTGCATGTGTCTATATATATGTTTGTGAGGTGTTAGCAGTAAGTTCTTCTGGTTGCATTGTAGTGGATGTGTTTGTGTGTGTAGATTCCTAAAGTGATTCCTAAAGGTGTCTTGTATGAATCTTTCTAAAGCTGGAGACACCATTTGCATCTGCACACAATGCATGCAGGGTGGGGAGGATTGTCTACAATGCCTGTGTGGGAGCTGATGGAGTGCTTCTCTCTCTGACCACTGGTGGTCATGCACCTATTGCATGAGTCTTTGTCTCATGATTGTATGAAGAGCAGGGATGAACAGGTCATTGTGTGTGTCATGGCTGTGTATTTGCAATCGGTGTATCTCCTCCTGTCGGGAGTGCACAAACATGTATAGTGTGTGTGGTCTTTTTTTAAGATAAAGCTGTCCAAGCCTGACAGTATAACTTATACTTTGCTTTCTCAGGAAAGGATTCTGAGTCCCAGCCCATGACTAGAATCATAAAAAGAAAAATTCACAGGATTTCAGAACACATTTATCACCTGATATATAAAACGCTCTTTAATCATTTATGGCCAGCGTTTCACAGGGACTATATAATACAACTATTTCAGGACAACAACAAAGAAAAGTACAAACAGAGCTATAGGCTCTGGCCTCTAGCAGTAAAGGCAGAACTATGTTATTTTTCCAGCCCTCTCTTCATGCAGTATCACAGGGAGACCGGGTACCCTTGTCTTTTCAGGGTGCCTTTCTACTACAACAAAGTAATCCTGAATATTTGGGTGAATCCAAACAACTCAGCTAAGAAATTGAAAACACTATCTTTTTATGCTTGTATCAACAATAAATTAGTTAACTTCGTAATTTAAACATTATTGTCCATTATTGCAAAGGCATGTCTAAGTCTTTATGTAACTTCAAATGAAATTCAGTGCCATTGCTGAGGCAGGACAGTGCTATTCAGAACGACAAAGTACACCAGTGTACTGTACCAGTGCACTGTACACCAGTAGTCCCACAGCATGTGACTACAAGTGCGATAAGGATCTACTCACTGGGAGCTGTAACATCCAAATACAGCCACATAATTAAATGAGTTGAGCTGGAACAAATTCTGAATCTGCCGTGTAACCATTTGCCATGGGATGCCATTTAAGTAATAATCTCTAGGAATAAAGTCTTGATGAATGATTCTTTGTACTAGTTCTACATCGTAAGAAAAGATGAGGTGGATGACTGAACAGATTTACTGGAAACCAAAAAATTTCTCACTTTCCTCCTCCGTTCTCCCAATTTCACTTCCCTTTTTATTGCAGCACTCAGATTGCAGAATGACAGCCTAACAAATTCATTTGCAAGCTGCAGCAGCTATTGGGCTATTGATTTTCAGTGTGCTGAGAAGATGGGAACGTTCTGCAGTGTGAGTTGTGGTTCGAGGTTGACTTTTTTTCTCCCCACCAAGACACTTTTGGGCTTGGTTCCAATGTGAGCCTGTTAGCATCGCATCTTTACAAAACCCTGCTGCGGGTCTGTGGAGTAAAGCTGTTTGGTAAAACACCAGGAAAAATAAAAGGATTAGAATCTCGTTTCTAGCTCTGTAACTATCATTCTGGGCAGCCTTACTTGAGTCACCAGTGCTTTGTTTTCCTCAAAATATGAAACTGTAATAAAAATACCTCTGTGCCCCAGGTTATCCTGTTGAAAAACTGATAACTATGAAACACATTTGGATCCTTAGATGGAATGTCTTAAGCAGGCTGTATGAGCGTAGAAGAAGTGAACTGCAAGTTTATGTGTGTGCTGCCATTTTCTTTGCAAGGCCAAAATGCTGCTGTTTCCTGCTACTGCAGTGTAAGAGACAAATAATTGCACTGTACATATTTCATCTTTCAGGGGGAAGGATGCCTACAGTCAAGAGATTGTCACTTTACAGATAATACTATTGATATCTTTCCCTGTTCCCATGCTGATTCTTTTCTGTTTGTCACCTTTCCACCTGTGATGGTTTTATCTTTTCCCTAGTGACAAAATTTGCCTTCCTTTGATGCTCCTTGGCAATTCTTGCCCTGACATGTACCACACTGACAGCCACCAGATCCCTGTTGGGTTTGACAGAGCAAAAGAGACACATGCACAACACCTGCATCATCTTGATCTATTTTTCAGCCATGTCAATTTTTCCTAGGTAGCAGGGATAAAGGGAATGTTCTTGGCTAACAAGAAGATCGACAACCAAGTGAAAACTTTCATCACCTACAATAAAGGGAGAGACTGGAGTTTGTTGCAGGCTCCGGACACTGATCTGAGAGGAAACCCTATTCACTGTCTCTTGGTAAGTACCTGGGGGGAAACTTGGGGGGGTGGTAACATCCCAGAACTATTTTATTTCTACCAGATGACACGAGAAGGGCAGGGGGGGCAGCTCCTCTCTCCATAACTCAGGGAAGGAATGCTGCGTTTTAAAAGTGCAGAACATCAGGCTTGGGGTGCCAGGTGGTATTGCAGGAGCCGACATTATAATTTAACTTAATTTAATTTCTGGAACAAAAGGAAGCATCGTAGATCAACTTCCTTCTGCACAACTGATGGTCTCCCCTTAAACAGCGGATGAAGCTGGATGCTGTTTCTGCGCAGTTGATTCTGTGGACACTAGATGGGAGGAGTGAGCTGTTGTAGCTCAGGAACTTTCAGGGACCTAATAACTTGAGACAGGCTTAACGAAATGAGAGCTCTGATTTCTTTCAGGCCGGTCTATTGGCAGAATTAATATTTATAATGTTCTCTCTGAGCTCAGAAGCGAGAATCGATGTATTCATCCAAATATATGTATAGCTATGTGTTGGGTGTATATTGTACCTGTCTCTGTACTTATTGATATAGATCAACATATAGGTAAGTCTGTAATCATCGTTATATGCAAACAGTTTCCAAGAGTGAAAGTGAAATATAAGCAGTGGGAATAGAATTGGAGATCTCTGTCAAATTGCAAAACTTAGACTGATCTTGACATATTTTTCAGTGTATATTATCTATGCACAGTAGCATGATAATACTCAGAACCTCAGCCTTTGAGATTCTCAGTAGCTTTTATACTACATAAATTCTAAAATGGTTCCAGGCAGAATCAGGGGCACTATTTAGACTGTTCTTCCTCCTGCTATCCCACGCATGTTATTTTCCATCAGAAAAAAAAAAAAAATAATACAGTGTTTCTCATTTTGAGGCTGTAAATTTGTTAGAATCTGAATCAGCTTTATATTTTGTGCAGTGTGGTACATAGCTGAATGCTGCACTAATTTCTTAACTGAACCGCATGCATTATTGCAAGAGCAAAGAATAAATAACTTGATATTTGAAGCTGTTTAAATAATTGATTTTTGGATTGAGCCAAAATGCAAGCCTTTCATTTTCTCTCCAGTTTGGAAAAAATAAATAAGGAGGACTGAGGGTCAAACTGAAGAGTTATTTCAGAGCATGACTAAATTTGTTTGGGTTTTTCTTCTTCTTCCAAGTTTTCAAAAATTGTAACTTAGGGCATTTTTAAATTAAATCTTCCTGTAAGATGAAACCCAGAAAGATGGCATTCAGAAAACTTTGCAGACATAAAACAATTGAATTTTTTGGAAGGGGTATGTGTAGAAGCCTTTCTGTTTCAAATATATTGTAATCTAATTTTAACCCAAGTGAACATAGTTGGTAAAAAAGACCACACATCATTGACTTTTTCAAATTATTACCTAATTTATCAGAAACCCAATATTTTTATTATATGTTATGATAGTGTTGTATTTTGGGGGTCTGGCAAGGCAGTAGAAATAAAAACCACATGGGCAAATAAAAAAATCAAAGCAAATTCTGTTCTTTTTCCATAAATTTTGAGTTCTGAGAAAAGGTCTTTCTTGGTGTTGTCATGCACTGATCGAGAGAGATCTGACTTGCCATTGTGATTATAAATGGGCCAGAGGTACCTGCTCTGTGGGTTCCTTATGGAACTGTCATTTGCAGGAATTATGTATTTTATATATAAGAATATGCTGCCATTGCAGGACTGGATGGTTCTTATGGACAGAAGGGATTATGGCTCCCTGAAGCCTTCCCATTCATACTGTATCTGCTTCTATATTCATGGGCACCTGAGAACACAGTTAATTTCATTTAAAATGAGACCAGATATGCCTGGACAAGCTGGAATTCCCCTGAGGGTGGTAAACTTGAACAAGCCAGGCAGGGATCAGGATCAGGAGCAGAAGCGTGGATGCTTGTAAAGACACAGTGAGAACTGCCCCGGAGAAACTCTTTGTTCTCTGTGTATTGTGTTTACATCCTTGTAGCTCCACTGTACACAAACCATTAAACACTGGTTTGTTTTTATTTTGTTCTCTGTGCAACAATGTATTTGCCCTAGGAATTGATTCCTCCTGTTCGATGTCAGCTTGTCACTCTGTTTTCACTGGAAAGCAACGCCTTCTTTAAATGCTCTGTGTCTTGGGCTGGGGTAGGCATCTCAGGTCCATGGGGATCTGTTGGAATCAGTCCATGATTTCAGGGTGGTAGGGGACAAATCCTCAATGGACTAAAACCATGTAGCTTAGTCTTTGCCCTTCCAGGAGAATGGGAAGAAACTTAGTCGTCAGCCCTTCCTCATGATAAGGCCAGAGGAATGTTGAGCCATACTTATTTTTCCTCTTCCCTTAGAATCAGGTAAAACAGGCAAGAGGCCTTTTTTTTTAATTGCCTGAGCACTCCTTGGTGCTAGTGGAATGGTAGTGAGCAGGAATCATCAGCTGACTGCACAGGGTCTCAGGTGGTCGATTTACAAATCTGCAAGAAAGTGGGTAGATGAAATCTGAACTAAACTGACTTGTTAGATCTTTTACAGGAACATGCAGTCTGCCTGCAAGAGAAAAGGAAGATAGCATTACAGAAAATGCACCAAAACCACAAATTAAAATAACTATCTTGCAAGAGAGAGCCAAGCTATTTAAAAATTTGATTTGAGCTTCGCACTTAGAGGTGGGGGAAGATGAAGGCAGAATATGGAATACAAGAATTCAAGAAATGATAGAGAAAAGACCACAGGAGTTGGGAGTTGTAGGGAAATTTTTGAAGCAAAAGCACTGGAAATGTACATGCCTGGAAATGTCAGGGATCCATAAAGGCATTCTGCTGAGGGAAAAAGTGGAGAAAATTGCTCTGAGGCAATTCTGTTCCTGTCAATGTGACATAGCTTTAGTATTTAAATAGTTCACAAGTTCCACTCACCTCTTTACACACACTCTCTATACCCTCGCGTCACCAGAAGTTTTACCTCCTTACATCAGTTGCTCCTTTTCCTTATACATATGACTATTCCTGGCATGATCCTGCTTGATCACCAGCATTGCTAAGTGAATTCTTAACAGTCCATTGTACATCTAGCTTAGCTCCCATCCTTACTCCATAGCAGATACTAATGCTTTCACGCTGCTGGTTTTCAGCATGAGTGTCTCTAGCTTGGGACACAGCAATGATGTATGTTCCAGCTTGTTGGCAGAATGGGGTTTGCCCTTTCCCAGAGTAACAGGACTGTCCCCAGCCTGCGAGTGCTATGCCATGTCCTCTGTGCATCTGGTCTTTAAACTAAGGCAGAGATAATGCAGAAATAAGTACATAGCAGCGAAGTTGGCAGCTAAAGAGGTTAAGAAGGAATCTGGTTGGAACACAAGGCAGGCCAGACGGAACCATCCCTCTACTGACAGTATGCTCGAGGTGTTTTTTCAAAGCAGCTCAAATAATTTCATTGCATTTTTTGTGAGATGACTCTGAATAATGAGGATGGAGGAAAGCAAGGAAATCCTATCTAATCCCAGGGTTTTATTTTCTTGTTTGTACCAGTTGTTTTCTATGCTTAATGCACTTATTCTTCATAAAATAGCTGCCAAGGTATTAAACCCCAAAGATGCTGGTTTGGTTTGATACTTATCTTGTGCTGTGAAGTGGTTAACTGAGGAGCAATTCTGTCTTCAAGTTATGGGCATCTGTCTAGGATAGTTAATCAATTAGCTTCCAAGGATGGTCTTGTGGTTAAAACATTGGGCTGAGTCTCAGGAGAGGCTTGATTCAATTTTTAGGCCCATCTCCAATTTCCTGTGTGACCTTGGGCAAGTCATTTATTTTCTCTGTGCCTCTTTTCCCCAGACATCTGTTTATTCCCTCCCACATCTTGTTTGTCTTGTCTATATGGATTATAAGGATTTCAGGACAAAGACCCATTTCATGTAAGGGAGGGCATTCACACCATCTGCTGCAGAATAATTTAAGCATCTAACTGAGGTGTTTTGAATATCTCTCCTGGAAGTGTTTATCTCTCTTCATTGCTCCTTGCTATTGCAGGTGAGCAAATACTGTGACTACCGTGAGGTTTGTGAATGGTGTCTACCATCATTCTTGTGTTGTAATACTTTGCCCCGCTCCTAATCAGGGACAGTCACTAATAGCTGGTTTGTTTGTGTCATGCCATTGGAGACTGTTCAGGTGGGCTTTGCAGAACAGCCAAGGAATGTGTTTGTAGGTTTTTATGAGAAATTTCACTAAGGACTGATGAGCCTCCTGAGAGGCATAAAAATGGAGGAGGGAGGGAGCATAAAAATGCTATCTTGAAAATATTAGAAAGCAAGTGATGGAACTCCAGTATGGTTGTAAGAACTATCTTGGTGAGCAGAGCAATGGTCTATGTCACTTGTGCTTTGTCTTCTACCTAGGCTGTAAATGCTCCATGGCAATAGTTGTCTGCCCCTTGGTGTCTACCGAGTATAGCTGGGTACTAGGTAATGAAAGAGAACCCAAAATTGGTGATTCTGATTATAATAATGATTTCAGTAGTCTGTTGGTAACAAGAAGGATAAAGACAATTGATGGAAATTCTGAAAAACAAAGCTGAGATGTCTGTATACGAGTTATGCTGTGGGAGCTAGAGGAGGAACACAAAGGGACCAACAGTATGATGGAAGACAAACCAGTCTGGAAAAATATCTGTCAATGAACTATATGAGGATATAGGTGGAGAAGGTGTATGTCAGGGATGGAGAAGAGACTGCTGCTACAGGAAGGACATGAGATGGCCATGGGCAATAACTTTAGGTGTTTGGTTCAAGTAGAGAGGTTGGGTTTTGTACCATACCCAAATGTCACTAAAGACTGTAAGCATTACTCCACTCCAAGTCCTACCACTAAAAGTACCATCTCTCTGTTTAGACAGGTGACCTGGCTTTTAGTATTTGAGATATATATTCCATTTCTGTGTACTATATCTGTGAAATGAGACAAATTTGAAAGAAATCCTCTGGTAGCACAAAGATTTGAATCTAAGAGGTCTAATCTCTGTCAGAGTGGGGAACCGGCTGAGTTGCTGCCATTAGCTACTGTCTTCAAAATGCTGAAGTGAGCTTAGAGTATGGTAGTTTTAAAAATATGTTCTGTATTTAGTCTTTTCACAACGTATAAAAATGTAAAAAGAAAGAACTCAGGCTCTTGCAATGCTTTTTCACTTCCTGCATGCATGTCAGCCTGGTTTGGTTTCCACTCCCTCCCTGCGCCCCGAGGCTGCTCCAGCGGCTGCCCTCGCAAGGCTGTCAGTTAGAGTTAGGCTGCTCAGTACATTCCACTTGGCAGGTTGTGTTCCCTTCTGCACCACCCTGTGTCCCCTTTTCCTGTCTCACATAAGCGAGAGCTCCCATCTCTCCTCACCACCCTCATTCACCTTTGCCAAAACCCTCTGCCATTCTTCACAGGGAGATTTTCATTCCAGAGCCATAGACAGCTACCTTGAGATGGGATGGATCAGTGGTCTTCCTCCAGTGACCTATGGGGCTATAGCTTTCCTGCAGAGGAAGCCTACAAAATTTTAGGGGCTGCAGACCTAGCATTTAGGCAACTGATATTAGACAGAAAGACCTGCCTCCTTGGAGCCTGAAGGTCCTTCTGCATAGCCTCTTCTGCTCGTCTTAGAGATGTGCAAGCTGAAGCATGGGCTTTGCTGAATTTGTGTTCCTGTGTGATGTCCCCCTCAATTGGGTCAGTTTGCTTCAGGTTTTCTTGCCAGTATTTTTCCACCTTCCTTCACTTAGCATGTTTCATGAACAGCTCTTCATGGGGTTTGGAATTAAAAAATACTGAAAATCCAAGAGAAGGAAAAAATTATCAGAAGTTTTCAGAAATTATCACACTAGAGATTTGGGTAATTACTACAAGAGAATTGTAATGGCAACTGTGGAAATCTGCCTGTCTGTCTTACCTTCTTGCTCAGCTGATTTATTCTGTACCATTCCTGTCTCTTCTGAGTACCTGACATACAAAATCAGTAACAAATAGGTGGGGTTTCCATGGATGTATTTGTATTGAAATCTCAAAGGTCACATCCAGATGGGGCGATGAAGCATTGTTTTAAAAAATTTTTAAACTAACGGTTTCCAGTCCTGGCATTTCTTCTTAGAGCAGTGCAGAACAGAGTCATGTGTCAAAAAATACTCAGAGTCAAGAAATGGTATGACACTGTCTGAATTAAGTTGTTTCTCATGGCTAATTAATGGTGACTCAGCACCAGATGGATAAGGCTATATTGCTGCTTGTTGTAGATATAGGTTGGGCACTGCTGCTCTGAGAGTCACTTCATCCTGTCTGCAGCCTTGCTTGCTTCTCAAGAGAGCTAGGAGCCAGAGGAGCTAGGTGGTCCTTACCACTACCTGCCCTTGCAAGCCTTATTGCCTCCTTTGTGGTACAGTCTCAAAGATCTTGTCCTTGTGAGAGGGTTTCAGCCCAGTGAATCAGTTTCCCAGCGGGAACAGCTTGCATTTGGAAATGATAGCAGAACTCTCACAACAGAAGCAGGACGGTGGCTGTGTCTTTCTAAGGGTGGCTGAATGCAGCAATTAGGAATTAATACAGAAAGACACTGTATATTTCTAAGCGTGTAGAAATAGGAGCATGTATTTGTCGATGTGTCTGCTTTTTACTTTTATTTCCCCTTTCTCCATAGCCCTATTGCTCCCTTCATCTTCACCTGAAGGTCTCAGAGAATCCCTATACCTCAGGAAACATCGCCAGCCGAGACACTGCCCCCAGTATTATTGTAGCTTCAGGTATGAAATATTTAAAGTTTGCCTGTGTATGATATGCAAACACTTGAATTTCTCATGGGTGTGGAGGATGTTGAGTGGCTTGTGGGGGCGTCACACCACCAGTACTGGGAAGGAAGGCAGGCTATCAAATGGAAGTCCTTATGGCCCTTCCACTCGTCGTGTGTTTTTACGGAAACTGGCCTTCAAGACCAAGATCACTCCTAGTCCCATACCCCCGTGAACATAAGATTCAAACCGGGGCATTTCACTTACATATGGAGCTGTGGAGAGCTGTATGGTTTGGATCTTTTATATACATATTTTCGTCAAACTGAACGTCTTTCCCTTCCCTTCTTCCTCCTCTTTTTCTTCCCAAAACTAGAAGTTCTGTAATTGCAAAAGGTAAATAAAAACATTTACTCCCCTGATTTTCTAACTCTACTGTTTCTTAGAATGTTGCATCACTAATCAGTGCTCATCTTACAGGTAATATAGGCACTGAATTATCAGATAATGACATCAGCATGTTCGTTTCTTCTGATGCTGGAAACACTTGGAGACAGGTAAATAACCCAGAATCACAGGTTTAAATAGTAATCATGGGAAATGGTCATAAAAGTAGATTCAGACTGTTACTTCATTTTTGGTTCTTTTGGTTCGGAGTAGGTTTTTGCAAATCTTTACAAAAGGGTGAACATCTATTCCCTTCTAAGATGTAGAGAGATGCTCAAATAAAAAGACTGAATATGACATTAGGCTTCATATAACAGAAAATTATTTTTATAATTTTACACAGTATGACTTCAGTTTAACCCTGTCACAGAGAGAACAAATTAAAATGTGAACACTAGGGGGAGAGAATGTGTTTCCTTTTACTGTTGCACATCCCTTGTACGGATCAAACTATTTTTCTTTGTCCATGATTATATTTTCCCTCAGCAGCTGCAGTCTGCAGAGATTCAGTGGTCGCACTGGTCTACTCTGTGTGGGACTCATTTCACCTAAGATGAGTTGCCAAAGTTCAGTGTCCACATAAACGGATTATTTTGCTTTGCTCTTAAGTTAATGAAGAAAAGGGACAGAATTCAGTTCATCCTGTTCCAAAGCTACTTCTCCATTAATTGTGGAAAGAGAATGGATGATTAAGTTAAATCAAGTTCTTAATATTTAGTGGAATCCCACCTGTTGACAGAGTTTCACTACCTTTTAATGTGTTTATCCTCAGAACAGGAAGTTCTATTATTCCTATTTTCTGGATGGGATATCAAGTCATGGAGAGAGAGAGAGAGACTTTCCCAGACTGACAAATGCTGCTGCTGTAGAAACTGGAGAGCAGATGTTTGCAGAAAGCTAGTACAAAAAAAGACACAGGTTTAGTTTAAAATATTTGATATTCCAAGAATCTAATAATTTTACAATATTTGACCAGCCCTTATTTTTCCATCTACTTATGTGAGATAGGGCCAAATACATGCAAACATGTGAAATTGTTCTTTAAACCAAAATCTGTCATCGAAAGGAGGGAAGTTGTTGTTCCTTGCAAAAATTCACATTTCTAACTTTCAGTCAAGCAGAGACAGAATGCATTTTCCAAGGACCTGGAAAATCTGGGGGAAGAAAAACCACAAGCCCTAAGCAATAAAAAAATAAACCCAGGAACTATCTCTATACTCTTCTCCATAACTTCCTTAGCACATACCTGTCCTCTGTCATGATCACACTTAAAGAACTATGATATTTTCTTCATACAAAGGGAACAAGATTTAAATATATGTGGTTTTTGCCTTTTTTTTTTTTTTTCCCCAGATCTTTGAGGAAGAGCACAGTGTTCTATACCTGGATCAGGGTGGAGTACTGGTCGCCATGAAACACACATCTCTGCCTATCAGACATCTCTGGTAATGACTGCGTGCTAAATGTCTGCTGTCCCTCTTTTCAGATGCCAGGAAGTAGGCAGTTAGGCTGCATCCAGAGTTTTCTGTAGCTACAATCTAGAAAATATCTGAGAGAGAGATATTATCAACATATTTCCCCAATTTTCCTGGTTTACCACAACTTTGCTTCTTGAGTTTGGTAATTTATGTAATATGTATCTGGATTGAGGCTTTGTCTCTTATTGAGTTCCCAAACTACTCTTCAATAATTTTCAAAATTATTAATTAAATTGTCTTCTATGTGACAGGCAGCACTTTTGAACCAGAAATTTTGTTGAATAAACTCAGGGTTATAGAGCCAATTAGGCAAAAGTGTCCCCGCTAATTAGCACTCTTAAGTTTGTGTGGAAGGTAGAATATAGTTTTGTGCTGTTTTGTATGATTTAATTCCATGTCCATGCATGATTTGCTTCCACAGACATTGATGACAGTCAGTGTCATATAAATATGTGAAACACACAGACCCAAGTCTTAAGAAGTGGTGAGCGAGTGGTTCCAAGCTTTCAGTTAGACCCACTGCAGGGAAGGCTGCTGGTCAGAAGAGGCAAAGCTCTTGGTGCTCCAGAAATATAACCTCCTTAAAATCTCTTATATTGGGGACCCAAAAATAAGATGCTTAAAATCTGTTGATTATTTTTTAAAAATCCTAGGCTACTTTTTACCCTTAAAGCATCAATCACTAATGTAAATTAATATAAGTTTCTACCACTTAAATATTGGCCGTGGGTTGGTGGTATAACGTCAAACAAGCTTGATCAATGCTCTGATTTATGATGCTTTCCCCAAAAAATAGTTATCTAAAGGGCTGAAAAAGCAGTATCCAAGAACAGAAGCTGCTTCCCATTTCTCCACAGCAGCTGTAGGGGACTAGAGAGTCTCTTCAAGTAAAGCCAGAGGACAGTAAATATAGAAGACACTAATTGTGCTTTCTCCACCAGGTTAAGTTTTGATGAAGGGAGGTCTTGGAGCAAGTACAGTTTTACATCCCTCCCACTGTTTGTTGATGGAGTTTTAGGGGAACCTGGAGAGGAAACTCTCATCATGACGTAAGTGAGGATGCTGCTGCTGATGGGAAATGCACCGTAAATACCTCACAAGGGTTGTTTGTAACATAATAACATTTCTGGTTGGGGACCAAACCAAGTACTATCTGAAGCTAGGCGTATGCAGTCTTCTGTTGCTAAATCATCAATGTTTATTTGTGATATGATTGAGGGAATGACAATGTGGTTCCTTGCAAGTTGTAAAACCATTATCACTTAGCTTATCAGCATGAAACCTGACTCCTCAAATTGAATGTTACTTAAAGCAGAGTTACTCTTGACAGATGAGTATTTAAAAGAAAAATAGTGGGGTATATTTATAGCTGTGTTTTTGCTGCTACTTTCTTTTTTTTTTTTAACTGAGACACAGAAAAATGAAGACATGAAAATGAATGACAAAATGTTGCCTGGAGCCTGAGTCATGAAAAATTATGATTAGTTTCAATGTGATATGCTGAGTTCTGCATGGTGCATAAATCTGTATCCACTCTGCCGGAAACTGTGACATTTTACCTGAGATCAGATTTGCAAAAACAGGAGGAAAATTCAGTTTCTGTCTGTAAAAAATGGGCTGACCTGTAATAAACAGAATATGTGGCTTGGAAACTAATCCGAGTTAATAGAGATATATGAAGAATGTTCCCTTCAGGTTCTGTTTTTAATTTCTATGGAAGGGATTCCCAAAGCTTATAATTGAGATATCAAACTCCTATAGGTATGTCTCCAGCCCTTTGTCAAAAGTCTTCTGTGTTTAGACATTTTGGGGATTGATGTAAGTGGGAGGATCTTGATTCATGGAATAAAAGCTACATGCAGTTTTTAAGAGGGTCATAGGTATTTAACAGCCTAAGTTTTGCTTACACTGTGTCAGTAAAGTGAAAATCAGTAGGACTGGCACTCCTGAAGTAATTAATATTAAATTGTGTAATCTTAAATTTATGAGTGACTGTAGCTCCAACTACCGGACTTCATCTGATACTAACTCTCACTGTATACTCTTTCTGATGTATTCTGTAGAGTGTTTGGACATTTCAGCCACCGCTCAGAGTGGCAGCTGGTGAAAGTAGACTACAAGTCCATTTTTGATCGGAGATGTGCAGAAGAGGACTACAGGCCGTGGCAACTGCATAGCCAGGTGAGAAGCAAGGAGACTGGGATCTGACCTGAAGTAGCTAATGATCCTGCAGTTGAAGATCAACATGATCAAATGTCTTTTCCTGCTAGTTGGGTGTATCAGATTGTCCCTTACTGTATGGGTCTTTTTGTGTTACGTGGGTGTATTGGCCTTAGATTGCACTCTGTGATCCCTGAAGGATCGATGACTGCCTTTTGTGTTTCGTTCTCCATGCAGGCAATTAGCTCAGACCTATCCAGATTTGAAGAATGCAAGGGCGAAAGCACTGCCACTGAAAGAGGCCTAAACTCCTCCACTCTTATCTCTCCCATCCAGTTTCCCTTTCCTTACTTCCTTTCTCTTCCTCCATCCTTCTGTGTACTCAGAGCCAGTGTCTTAAGACCCTTCTAGTTGCATTCACACTTGTTTCTCCAAATTCCTGCCCTCTTAGCCTTCTTACTCATTTGGTTTCATCCTTGTTCCGTCTCTCTCAGCAGTGGCACTTCTGCTGTGGGAGTTGGGTGCTTTATTCCCCAGTTTGTTGGATCCCCACACCCTGTCCCTTGCATCCTGGATGCATCTGCTGCATCACTCCCAGAACCATGGCTTCAGTGCCCAGCAAGTTAAGGTGCTCCACACAGTGCCTGCACCTGCCTTGGGGCAACTTCCTGGCTCAGCCAAGTTTGGCACAACAGCCTGTGTTATATCAGGTTCAAATAAAATATGGCCCAAATTCTGTGGTTATATAAACACCACAGGCTCCACTGAAGTCTAAAGCGAAACACCCATTTATATCATCAAAGGTTGTCTTTCCGTATGTATCTTGCTGGGGAAGAATTTAATAATGAATATGAAATGAAAGTAGCTTGACTCAGCCTAGCTGCTCACACAAGGCACAACTCCACACTAAAAATACCAGTTATGACTTAGATCTTTAGATGTTGAAAATCAGCACAGCTTCCTTGAAATTCAAGGAGGCACAGCATTTTACACCAGTTGCCATTCGGGCCCTTCTATTTCATGGGCAAATCAAAGCCATGAAAAGTTTCTCTTTCTTACAGCAATTTTAACAGCATAAAAGGTAACAAGTGAGACCTCACTGTATTTTGTTCTTTACTTTCTTGTGCTTGCATAAGCAAAAATGCCAAGGAGCTTGCAGTATATCTTTGAGGATGTTGGCTTTGGAGCTTGCAGAACTATTTTTAGGAAGGCTGCTATGGACTCTTGCCTTTTGATTTGCTTTCCATTGAGATTACAAGGCTAAGCCTTGTTCCTTATATAGAAATATTTAGCAGGGTGCTGAAGGTAGAAGTGAAAAGACAAGGAACTTTTAGCAACCACATAGCAAGTGAAACCCTGTAAAACCTGAACTCACCGTCCGTGAAAAGTATTTACATATACACATATTACCAATTTCTACTGAACAAAATTATTGCCAAAGAGATCAGACCAAGGAATAGACCTGCTCTGTGTTCTCAGATTGCAGAGGGATCAGACTGTGTTTTCAGTTGCTGTGAAACCTAATCTATAAACGAGAAATGGGCCTGGATCAATTGCTCATTGGCTTTGGAAAGAATTCAGAACTGAATCAGGTACATAAGTAACCTTAGATAATCTCTTAGCGTCTATTGGAAAAGCTGTTTTAGTTTCAGTTAAAGCTTCAGTAGCTTTAATTAGCTCCAGTGTACTGACATGGCATTTGACTTCCCATCCTCTTCCCCTGAATCACAGCTCTCATTGAACAGGCTTGGAAAAAACTGGGTGTGATACAAATAGCCTGGTGGGTGTCAGAGAAAGATATTTTCGGTTTTGTTTCCAGGGAGAAGCCTGCATCATGGGAGCAAAAAGGATCTACAGGAAGCGCAAGTCAGAGAAGAAATGCATGCAAGGAAAATACGCTGGGGCTATGACCTCGGAGCCATGTGTGTGCACAGAGGCAGACTTTGACTGGTGAGCAATGAGCACAAGAACTGTGTGTTCTCTACCACACCAATGCAGAGCTCACTAGAGAGGCTTTAGGCTTGCAGAGAGTAGAAATGTGCACAAAATTGTGCAAAATTGCACAGCAGTTTGCACCAAAAAGTGGCCAAATAGGTGGTCAAATAGGTTGCTCCCTCATAGTGCAGGTATGTAAAAAAAAAAAAGGAAAGGTGGAATAGATATCTGTAATTTGCTAAAACTCCCACAGAATTGATGCTGAACAGGCCATTTTCAGGTCAGATCTGAGCTCTGTGCAGCATTAAGATAAAAAGGTCCATTTAGCACATCTAAATTCAGCAACGACCGGGGTAGCTGTGGAAGTAGCATGTAAGACATATACAGCGTGCATAAAAAATAAAATAAATTCTTCATACACACACACATATATATATAAAAGTAAATATATACATATGTAAAGTAGGCCATCAGCTTCTGGAAATCAAGTATCTAGGGAATTGCTGGATCATTTATTATACCTGGACCTTCATTTTTTATAGTATCCAACAGACTTTGCCTTCATGATTTGGGTTAATCTTCTGAAGCCTTTTCTCCTCTGCTTTATGCTACGGGAAATAGAGTCCACTGGTGAGTTATGAATGGCATGATAAAATGTTCAGCTTCTAGTTTCACTTCAAGATTCCTGCTGACTCACAGCAATTTGCACAAAAAAGGCAGGGAACCGCATTATTGAAATCTCTCTATCACCTGTTTACTCCAAGTCTCAGACGGTCCTCAGTATCTCCGAAGAGAGAAATGGTGGGTCTCTGGCAGCGCTGATAAACCCCCTCTGTGCCACACCCAGCTAGATCTAAGCCACATTACTGATTAAACCCAGAATCTATAACATGCACCCCGAAGAGGTTCATTTCATAAATGTTTTGTTTCTTGCTATATGAGTTCACTCCGAGACCGTGGAAATTTACAGCATTTCCCTTCTCATTCTCCCATAACTGTCGTTATGTTGATTTTTCTGTATAAAATCGCAGGAGACTTCCATGTGTTGGAAAAAAAGTAAATTCTCTTGCACCAAACCATAAAAATGATAAGCATACTTGAGCACTGGTTCTCTGAATATGGTTTCCTGATGATTTCCTCATCTTCCAGTAAGTTCTTCTGTAGGGAGAAGGTAGTTCAGTTCTGTGTATAGTTCATCATTTAGGTGCCCGAAGGTCCTGGATTTCAACCATTTAACATATCTCTACTAATGTAAAAAAGATAGCAGCCAACCAGAATAAAAACATGAATAGAAAGAAATTCCCTGAAGATTTTGACCCTCTTGTACAGCACGCAGTAAAAAGCTGTGCAAGCACATGCCCAGGCTCAAGGAAATAACTGATGGGATTGACTCCCAGTCAATCTGTTAGTGGTTAAACCCCTTACACTCCTAAGGGACACACACTCATGAAACACTTCTGATAAAAATATGCTTTTCTTCCAGAAGTTCTCTTTGTCTGAGAATGTATGTTTTTATTTCATTAAAATTGATTGTGTGGTTTGCTTCTACAAAACTTTGTTGCTAGGTATAGAACAAAAGTGCCACCGTGACATTTGCTGGGGGAAACGTGCTTTTATTTCTTTTATGTTCACTTTGAGGAAACTTTCTCCAAAAGGTCTGCTGGGTTGTGAGAGAATATCTGAGAGAATGTCTAAGAGAAAGCTTGGATGGTTGGGGATGTACAACAGACGTTCACAGTTCACATGCACCAACAAGACCCCTCAAATCTGTTCGAAGAGGCAGAAATAGGACTTTGTGAAAGTCATCTTGTTAAAAGTAGCCTGGGAAAAATACTCTCAAAAAACCTGCAGGTCTCTGTGCTGACTGATAGAAAGCCTTCCTGACCTAGGAGGGCCTTCCTCCTTCTGATAGTTTTGGTTTAGAGCAGACTGTTGTGATCCCCTCCAATTCACTCTCAGCTCGTTATTCCGTCAGTCCTCAGATCTTTATCCATTTCAGCTTCCTTCCCCACCGCCTCTGAGGGAAAAAGACTGAAACGTTGCTTTAAGCATCGAGTTCAGAAATACTTATCAGCAATATTCATCACTTATTTATCTACTTAATACACTCAGGAGCATAGTTTTACATAGATTCGCCAGAGAAGCCACAGGGAACAGGAGACAGAGGTTTATCAAGGAAGGAAAAAAGAGATGACGAGAGAAAAGGCAATTCTGCTGGCTCTACTGAAGTTGTCAGCCCGGTTTTGTTTTGCTAAGAAAGGCAAAGCTGCGGCTGCAGTGTAGCACTCAGTGCCTGCCTGGTTGAATTCTGCACTGCCCGGGCACCCTGCAGAAGTTGGTCCACAGAGACATTGAGAGGAAAATCGGTGAATGAATTCTTGCTCTGGAAGGATGTCCTCTGTGGGCTCCTTCCTGCCAAAAGAAGCAGTGCTTTCATCATCCTTATTCATGACATTTCAGCAGTGCTCTATTTCTCTTTTCACTGGGCAGGGCTCTTAATTGAGGGAGATTGAAGGGGACATGTATCCCCCAGGCAGGGAGAAGCCCCTTAGCTGACTGCATTTGATTTTGCAATCTTGAAATAAACTGGGTGGCTTTTTATATTAACGTCAATGGTTACAGGACCCAGACTTGTATACAGAATTAAAGAAGACAACCATCCCTGCCCCATTCAGAGTAGGATTTTCTTTGCTGTTTAAACACAGAATTTGTATGGAGAAAATTTTATTATCTAAGCTTGTCAGAGCTTGGAGTAAAAAAATGTATCTGTGTGGTCAGGTAAAGTAAGAAAAAAAAAAGTGTGTTATTGCTGTTAATCCTGCGAGTGCTGTTTTATCAGTTTGGGGAAAAAATGCCAATTATAAAAGGCATAAAGATTTTATGAAGTTTTTTTCTCTGGGTAATCATAGAACTTAAGGTTCATTTCAAATCTGTATTCAGCCCATGGTAGTTCTTTCTCAGAGAAAAGGGCACATTTGTTTAGTGTATTACGCAGCAACAAAGCTGAGTGACATTAGAAATGACTGTAGTTTCTCTGGCCTTGGGAACCTGAGCTCTTCTGAAAGTAGACATCTTTTATCACGGGCTAGAACCAAAACTAGCTGGGGACAGGGCTGAAGCAGCAGGTATTTGAGCTCTATGCAGGGGCTGAGGCTCACAGCCAGAGGGCAATAGTGCTTCAGGAATAGGGGGGAGTGGAAATGTGCAGAAGCCCTCGGCAAATCTGTCCTAGCAACGGCTTAGAAACAAGATTGTCCTTCTTCATTTAATTGATTTGGGTAAATGGATGACACCGTTACTTGTGTGTTATTAAAGCATTAATTTAGCCGGTTTCCTTACATTGTGTTCCTTCCTGCCGTTTGAGCATTATTACAGCAATATCTCTTCACTAGAAACACCTCCTAGACACAGATGGAAATCTTTGGTGGTGTTCATCCTTCAGCTACCTGTCTCCCAGATCCTTTAATAGAAACTTTGAGTTAAGTGTCTCCCTGTCAGTCCTCCCTCTGAACCCACTGTCATTAATACTGAGGCCTTCTTCTATCAGTATTCCCATATCTCACACCTTCGTGGGAAGTATGAGCCTGTTGAGACTGGTGCTAGTGTCTTTGGATAGCCAGAGGGGCACAAAGGAGCCTTAGTGGATTTGAGAATCAGGTCTATTTCTTTCACTGATGATATCAGCAAAGGTCTGGCTAGCTCTTTTTTTATTGTCTGGCACTTAAATTACAGAGCTGCCTGCTGGGTTTAGTTCTTACGCTAAAACATCAGAGTCAAGCATCATGAGAAACTGTCCTGACAAACCACAGGGAGGCAGAAGGCAGATACTGAGTGTGATTAGGCTCTGTTGGCTTCACGTGTTACCACTCATCAGTTCAGATGCTCATGCGAGTGCCAGTTCTGAAATACACATACATTTGCACCCTTGGGTTAACAAACTTTGCTTTATCATTGCGGTAGGCTTGGTTACCTAATGAATAGTCATTTTGAATGAGTTTTTAGTTCATTTTGAATTCTTGTGGAAAATGCAGATTCGCTATACGAAGTCTACAGTATATCTCTGCATCTGTAGGGGCCTGGATATTTACAAGGCATGGATTTACTGAAAGGATTCTGGGGATTTTAGGTTCCCTGTTAACATAAGCAGGTATAGCTTGATTCCAAATACTGTGATGCAGTTATAATAATATGCCTTCATAGATCCATAATTCAAACTGTGGCTGAATCCATCCTTCTCTGAGAGAAATCCCATGTCAGATCCTGTGGAACCAGGAAGCAAGCACAGCTTCCCTTTAACACAAGTCTACACTCTCATCGTCCTTCAATATTAGGCAATGGTATTAAATGAATGAAAAGATGGCAAGAGTTTTCCATGGCTGTGGCCGCAGTTATTTTTTTCCCCAAGGGCTTTGGAAACTGCAGAACAAAGGTGCCTATAATCACAGCAAAACCTTGATTCCACCCCATTTAATGTCTGAAAAGCTTGCAAAGCCCAGCATAAGAAACCACAAGTAGCATTTTCAGTTTCTGGAACAGTTGATCTTAAGGTGAAGCTGTTAGTGTTGTGGAAGCCCTGTGATTACATGTTAAGTCATCTCTTGATTTTTAGAAGGTATGAGCATGGCAGTCACTCATCTGACTTAACTGGCTATTTCTAGATCTTAAAAAAGTGGGATTTGAATAATTTCATGTGGATTTAAAGTTGTTTCATGACATGTTTGTCAGGTCTGTATTCAAACTACAAACTTCCTTAAGGGATTTCTTTTCCTTTGATTATTACCTGTGCTGCAAATAATCTTAGATAAGGGAATTTACCGTGAGTTTGAACAGGGATACAGAACTTCTGGAATGAATTTGTATCTGTCTCTAATTGCAGAGAAGAACTTTCAGTTTTACTTGACTAATACAAGTAGGATTCCAGTTTAAACCAGTAAAGGCGGCTAGGGTAAAACCATTATCGGTGAGAGCCAGATGATAGACTGCTTTATCCTGATAAAACAATCCCTGCTGGTAAATGCTCCATTCTTCTTTGATAGGTACATTATCTATTTCACCTGAGTTCTTTTTCAGGCAGGCACAAAATATCATCAATATATGCAAATTCCAATTCCCAGTTACCAGGCAATGGCTCGGCTAGCTGATTGCAGTCTAAAGCTGATGCCTTCCCCGTCTCCAGATTTTGCTGTACTGGCTCGTGCTATGGCAATCCAATTGATGCTAATGCTTGTTGATTGCTACAAAGCCTGTTGTGCCAAATTGTAGGCAGCAATTTGTTGTCAGCATGAGTGTTCTGCGTGCACCAGCCTGTGGCCAAGGAATTCATTAGATTCCAAGACTGCGGAGGTGAACGGGCGGCTGGTGCATCTGTAGAGAGATATGGAACAGCAATTCATGTCATTTACTGGGATGATATTTCTGTAGGGCCTTAATGAGCCAGACGATTTTCAAGCTTGAAAACAACACTGTGAAACTTCTGTGCTTAGAACTATTTCTGCTGTGGAAAATCCTATGATTTTATTCTCCTGACTTTGAGAAATATGATCCAAGTATAGTCAAACCTCGTGAAGTCAAGCTTAGCTTGTCCAGATGTGCAAGTATTAATAGGAACCAAAATTATGGCATAAGTCTAGATGTGTGTATAGTAAGAAATCCCAGACTGATACTGCAGTATCAAATTGGACTGTGGGTACTGATCCCCTCAGAGGCAGATTTCACTGTATTATTTTGATTTTTTTTCACCTGATTACAGAACTGTGTGTACAGTGTTACAGCTTTTTAATTAGTGACACATGATAATTTCAGAATACAGTGCTGCAGAGTGTTGACAAATGAATTACAAAAATACAGAAGTCCCACTTGTATGTAAATATTTGTTTTCTCTAAGCAAATCAGAATGGTGTTATTCTTCATTATGAAGTGTATTCCTCAGCTATAGTGTTCTTATTCCAACAAAGATGATTAGAGAAGCCCATGGCAGTGGGAGAATAGTCTGGCTGATGCTTCCCAAGCAATTAAGCAACATTCAGTCGCTAGCATCTGAGCAAATAGATTGATGAAAATTCAATCAAAAAACTGAGGAAAAGATCATTTAGGCCATCTCCTTCATTGCTGTTTCCTAGAGTATATTCTCACAGTACATATATGCATACATACATAGCTGGTGACACAGGTTAGCACAAACAGAAAACACAGCACTCATACAAACACCAGTTGCCTCATCCTGTACCCTGCTCTGGTTGATGAACATGAAATACCATTTGTGGAAAGTATGTGCAGTCTAAACACTCATACAGTATTGACCCCATCAGTACCTGGTCTTAGACACCCAGGTTTGTCCAGTACCTGACCTCTTGTCTACCAAGTTGCAGCCAACTGGACATACCCAATTGCCTCATGCATAGACAAACACATATGTAACACTCGAGCAATTTCAGACCTATATGGTTTTACACCAGATGGTCTTCCCTGGCATGTTATAATGAGCTCCACATACCCATGTGCAGTAACCCGGCTCAGTGATCTGCAAAGTGATCTGGGAAGAACCTCTCCCGCTGGCAATCTGGTAGGTCTCACCCCAGCCACAGACTAATGCCTCTCCTGTGACAACCCTGGGAGGAGCTGGGGCAAGGGCTCCACTGGCTCTGACCAGGTTATTGAGGTTCCTCTGCCTTCTGTTTCTCCTCTCTGCTTCATTACGTATAGAGCGATCAGCCTTTAATCACATAATCTAATGCTACCCTAATCCTCTTTTCCTAGAATATCAGACTACTTGATACCAAAACATTAAAGATAATAAGCAAAAAAAGTGCTTTGCAAACAAGTGCCATTTTAAGATCAAAGAGCACGTTGCAACTGGAATATTGGAATGGAGTTTGTGGACTCTGTATAGCAGTTTTCAGAAATAGCATCCCATAAACTTCTCCATTATGGATAAAGCTTAGTAAAAGGTATAAGAATGATTTTTCAGTCCTCATTACTCAATGACTGGAAAATAAACCCACATGTGAACAGAATACTGATTAAAGGGATTTTTTTGTTTATTTGTTCCACAATAACAATTTTTATAGAGTGTTTACTTGGAATCAAAACCAATTTGAAACTGTTTTTTATTTTCAGTGGAACCAAAGCAAATATCGTCATAGCTAAACCTAAATTGGGACAAAAGATTACAGTTTGACTCATTGTTTCTAACACGTGATTTTTGGTAGCATTTCCTCTTCCAAACCAAAATAGAATTGAAGATTGCATCCTTTTTTTCCATTACCAAATACGCTGTAAATGTCTTCAGTTAATAGCTCTCTCAGGTTTGTAAATTTTCCTCTACAACTCATGTGATGTAGTTTCCAAATACAATTAACTATTTAGCACTTCACTTTTCTAAGATATGACTCAGACAGCAGTGATTGAACTTATCTTAGATCTCTGGCTTTTGATATATTTAAGTCTACAGTTGAACCTGAGAATTACTGACAGGGTGTGGAGAGAGAACAGATAAAGCAATATCTCGTGAACTACTTGGTCTGGTTCTGCTCATTTATACTGGGACATATGTAAGGAAAATGCAACCCCCCCAAAAAGAGCCAAAGTGGGATGGACGAAGAATCTGTTGTTATATCAATATAAAATCAGAAATCCTAGTAAACAGATTGAGGAAAACCGAAACTTGTATCAATAGTAGAGAGCGTGACCCTGTATTTGTTGTTTTGGTTTTTTATATGACTGTTTCTTTTAATGCTAAAACAGTGATTATGGATATGAACGGCACAGCAATGGGCAGTGTTTACCAGCATTTTGGTATAACCCATCTTCCTTGTCGAAAGATTGTAGCCTTGGACAGAGTTACCTCAACAGCACTGGGTAAGTGGCACACCAGACTTTATTTAGCTAGAGCACCCATATGGACTTTAACCCAATGACAGCTACAGAATGCATTTACTACGGGTGTCTCAAAGCTGGCTGAAGCCTTTGGGACCTCTTCATTGAGTTTGTTAATGTGCATAGTCCAGCCCTCCAGATCTCCATCATGTATGATCCAGACCTTTCCCTAAAAAACGGTGCCTTAAAGAAACTTGGGGGTAAAACTGTAAGGCAATGGCCAAATCATTAAAGTCTCTGAAAAGACAGACTTCTCTTAAAATCATGTGGGATCAGGTGAGGCAGAAACAGTAGAAAATGGATGACAGGAAAGAGTTAAAAAGGATGTAAATGTGAACTTGGGCCTGGATGCTGATCATTGGAAGCCAATGAAGCGAAACCTCTTGGAAGCCAACTAAAGATGTAGTTTAAGTTAGGATATGGATGTCAAACTTCATTTCTGATGCAAGTGATTAAACCAAACAAAGGAAGCCAAGCTGTGTTTTGGCATTTTGTACACTGAAAGATAGGCAGAATTTGCTGTTTTCTTCAACTCTCTTATTTCTGCAGCTCTTGAGGGTTGCATCTTTAGAGAGAGTTGCCTCACAACTAATGAGAAGTGGAGAGCATGTGAAAAAAGCTGTTTATGCCTCGCAATATAATAATTGAATACAATTCCATACTGTATGTGTATATAATTTATTTATAACTGTATATTTATTTATCATGTAACATAGATCATCATATAATTTTATGGCAATCTATTCACAAGTGGTTATGAGTGTGCTATGCAGGAAAATATTACACATCATTAACAAACAGTATTAACTATTTGTATGTTAAGCACATGAGGAATGCTTGGGTGAGACAAATGCTAAAATATATTTGGGAATCTGTTCTTCCAATCTCCTTAGTTTAAAGAAACCTCAAAAATGCCTCCCTGTTCCCAGTTAACCTTGTTATGGTCCCTGTCAGCATCTTGCACAGATTTCTCTTTTCCTTTGCAGGTACCGGAAAGTTGTTTCTAATAACTGCACGGATGGTGTGAGAGAACGGTACACAGCAAAGCCACAGCAATGTCCTGGCAAAGCCCCCCAGGGCCTTCGCATAGTCACATCTGATGGCAAACTGACAGCCGAACAAGGACACAATGTCACTTTCCTGGTGCAACTGGAAGAGGTAAGCCTTATTTTTCCATTGCATCCCAGGCTCCGTGGGTGTATTTGAGTCTGATTCATGCCAGACAAAAGTTTGCTGAGTAGTGAAGAGGTGAACCAAGAGAGCATGGATAAAGTCAGTCATCTCCACGATGTAGCTTGGATGGAGTTTGCTCTGAAATGTAATAGATGATGTGTGGAGATAATGAGACCGGAATAATATTGTGGTGCATAGGGTAATAGCTTGGAGAAGTTTGATAAAAACTGGGAATTGGTTTGGTTTGGGAATTTCACAGTTGAGCTGGAGAGTGCAGGTTTGAATTCTGATCTCACCCTTACCTGTGCTTTTGACTTCTTGCTATGTTTGGAACTGAATTTCCATTTTTACTTTCTACTCACTTTCAACAAACATGGCCAAAAGTAGATGTGCAGATCTGTCTCCATAACACAAGTTGGTACATACTGTTTGGCATTTGTGGGTGAAATCTCAAGATGTCATCAGCGTTAAGTATGAAATTGATTGCAAATGGGAAGCTGATTCAGACTCTGATCAGAGCCTGTGTTCTCATTAACATTTGTAACTTAACTTTGTATTTTACTGTTCTGCTCCCTCCATTTCTGAATCTTTAGAAAATAATGCCTAAAATCTTTATGTCTGTGTTGTTTTTTTGTTTTTTGTTTTTGGTTTTTTTTTTCTCTCAGCACTTCCTTTATGTATTCTTAGTTGTAGGCTCTCAAATAATAAAACTCACAAAGTAACTATTTTCTCTTTTTCCCTAATCCTGTTGGATTTCTTTACACTTCTACCATTCTTCCTGTGTAGCTGGCCAATAAATCCTAAAACAGCTCTGCTTTTACACTGGGGCACAATGTACGTCCCTTTACAACTTGGAGCATTCATGGAAATTACATCTGATCCTCTCCATAGTAAATGTCATCCGTAGTGAGGAAAGAGAAATGAGAATGACCTCTGGACCTGAGTTTTGTAGGGGGTGTGTTAGGGTTTTTACACCTCTATTATTGATGCTTTCCCCAGCAAAGGTGTGTCCCGATTTGTAAAGGCAATAACATACAGTAAATCATATATAACCTCAAGCAGTTGTTTGACCATTTTCTCCAGAATGTGGTCACTTTATTTCAGTAGTGACAGTCATACAACATTGCTACTGTAGATGCTGTCATAGGAGTATAAACATATCATTTCATTTGTGTAAATTATTTATTTCTGTGTTTAAAAGTGAAGAATAAAAAGTCCATACCAAGATTGAAAGTCTTCGGGCTCTTAAAAAAATAATCAAGAAAGGTGTTCTTATATAACCCCCAAAAAGTGTTCGTTGAGTTGCGTTTCTATTCTCAGCAAAGTTTTAAAACAGATTGGGAGAAGGAGATGGGTAATCTGAAGTGTCAGTCACAAAACTATTGAAGAATTGTGCCAATGGTCAAGAGGGAGAGACGGTCACCCACAGTGTGGGAAACTCAAGACTCAAGTCCCGCTTTTCCTTCTATGAGTGTTTCAGCTCACGTATCCTGTAAGTGCCCTGAGCACTGTCATACAGGGATCTGCTGTGAATTGCTTTGTCTTTTCTGTTGATTCTGATCTTTTTTGAGAACCCTGCTTCGGCATTCACCAGTCTGGAAGCAACAACTTCTCCATTAGGAGATGGTGTTTTTCTCACGCTGCATATCAGGGAGTAAGTAAAGTATGTTTTGATGAGTGAGTCAGCTTCTGAGGAGGTCTAAAGGGGGGCCTTCTTTCAGTATATATAAGGAAGAGGTTAGAAGTTGCTCTGAGGGCTGAAACAGTATTAATCAACCTCCAGCCTTTCTGATGACTCTAACTGCTAGATGAACTTGACCTCCTGCTCCTAGATTTGTCAATACGAAGTTTATAGAGCAACTAACAAAATTTTGGTGTGAATTGGACCCAATATGACAATGACTTTGGGCTGATATTGCAGCAAAAGAAATATTCAACAAAGGAGAAAATTTGCCCAGCTGTATGCAAGCTATGAGAGAATAAACTGTGGTTACAGCAGCAGAACTTTATATGCACTGAAGCATTTACTGAATTAACTGTTTTGGTAACAAAAATCACACCGCTCACTAGAAAAGTTATACAGTGCAGCAAAAGAACAACCACCCTTTTAAAGAATAGATATTGATTTCACAGAATCACAGAATAATTGAGGTTGCAAAGGGTCTCTGGAGATGGCTTAGTCCAACCCAGCGTCTCAAAGGGAAGTTTCTTTTCCTTCAAACAAGGCAGAGGCATCACAAAACAAGAACTTCCCATTTTCTGCTTAGTTCCGCCCTGCACAGGTGTACAGTATAGTGCAACCCAGGATGTTCAGCATCCACAAAACCTGTGGCATTCAATTTTTGTTGAAGAGAAGGCATCAGGGAAGTTAAAAAAGACTGGATACGTCTGTGTATGCGTGCACAGTTTTTCTCAGTGGCGTATGAAGAAAATGTGTCCTATTCAACCGTTGCCCCTTGGAATGGTGGCCAATATTTTTAAGTGCTTAACCCTGGTGGGGATGCTTTCTTTTAGCTTGTGCCATACTTAGTATGTTTTAGGATGTAAAAAAAAGCAGCCTTTGCTTATATTGTTGTGCATTCCTCTGAGACAGTTTGAAGCCTTCAGATTTGCAGAGCTGTTCCATAAATCGCAGCCTCTCAGCTCTCTTTTTTGATGCCTATATTCCACTTGACCTGTAAGAAAAGAAAATAGTAAGATGCTGGTGAGCCAAGGCAGCAGAGTTTGTTTGAGATTTGTACTCCTGTTATCTTTCTAGGGCTTTCTGCTCCATGTAAGGACCCACCTGGGTCAGAAAAGAAGAACGAACTGCAGAGGCAGGCTCACTGGAGGCCCTGAAAAGTCACTGCATCTCTGTAGTGAAGGGGTTTGCTAAGAGGGGAAGGAGAGGCAAATGTTGGCAGTAAAAAACTGTGTTCCTTCAGGTATGGGATTCAGGGGCAGCAACCACAGCACAAGGATTTCTTGTAGAGCCTGCTTGTGCCTGTGGTGATGCTGAGGGCTGGGACAGTGTCATTTTGAAAATGACACAATGACAGTAAAAGATGTCTAAAGAGAAGAACAAGGACAAGGCATTCAGAAGTGTTCTGCTATTGAAGAAGACGCAAAAGGAAAATAATCACTGAAGCAAGTGAAGAAGGGGCAAGCACCAAAGCTAGCATAGAGCATTGCTGATTTCTGAGAGCTGGGATTCTCTAACCCTGACTCACATGAAATTTTCCTGTGAAGCATTTATATCTGGCAGCTTATAAATATCATTTAAAAACAAGAACAACAAAGATCTCATGATCTGAGTGTAAGAATGTGTGCCAAAGTGGTCTAACTTTCTTAACACCTTTTAGGATTTCTGAACGACTTCTTAAAAACTGTTTGCAAAGTCACCTTGCACTTAATATCTTTGGTTCCATTATTGGAAAGGTTTGTCCAGGTTAGTTCTATTAATCCTATAATCATCCTGATATTCTTACTGGGTGACAACAGACAGGAAGCATCAATGTGGTTTTTTATGGAAGTGGTTAATAAGCATACCATACTTATGCTGGTAAATTTGCTTTTAAATTTCTATTGAGCTAAGCAGAATAGCAGCACAGGAGAAAATTAGTTATGCTTAAACGCAGACTTTCCCAATGCATCAAAGTGCAGCCAGTTTAAAGGTTAATGTTTTGTCCTGACCTGGGTTGTATGCACAGACCTATGGCTGGTACCTCTCACTGCAGCATTCAACAACAAATTTGTTTCTCGACCTAAACAAGATGAATCCTTACTTTATTTTTGCACAGCAACAAAAGAAACCTGAAGCCAAAAATTACAAAGCCATTTTTCCTACTGAAGCTCTTCAACCCAATGTCCCTGACATATTTTGCTGCTCTGTTGTAGAAAATAGAGGAATTTTATTAAGTGGGTGTTGTTTCTGCATGCCTTCCTCATCATATGGTGATGTAGATCTCTTGC
Organism: Tringa tobata; assembly: GCA_033628505.1. Lineage (NCBI taxonomy): Eukaryota > Metazoa > Chordata > Aves > Charadriiformes > Scolopacidae > Tringa > Tringa tobata. The sequence continues at coordinate 4,414,727 of JAHREE010000098.1, forward strand.
CTGTCACAAACCCAATTGTTATTTGTGTGTTTGAGTTATTTGTATGAACATCAGACACTTGTGCTTGCTGTACTGCTTCAGCAGAGACACTGAAAGCCGCAGCCTCCAGAGCAGCACTATTCAACACAATGGCTTTCAAACTTGTTTCATCTGATTGCTCATACATCTTTGCTGAGGAAATGGACGGTAAAGACATTCAGGGCAGAAAGGTTCAGGGCTTTGGCTGTTTCATTACAGATAATTCACAGAGAAACTGCCGTCTCTAATTTATTTTTTATCTTGATAAAATGACAGCCAAAAGTCTTTGACTTTCCAGGTCTTCCTCAGTTCTCACTTGACAAAGTCACTCCACTGGGAGTAGATTTTGGTTACTTTTGATTACTTGCTGCTGCTATATGATGCTTGGATTAGACTAATATGTGGGGAAAGCTCATTTGTTCCTACAGTACAGACCATGGGCTAGAATTCAGGCAATCTGAACTCATTCCTGAACTGCACTCTGAGCTCCTTCTGTGTGACCTTGAGTAACAGACTTAACCTTTCTGCTTTTTTATTCCCTCATTTGAAAATAGAGCTTTGCTTTCTCCCTCGTGCCGTCCGTACTTTTCATTTATGTGCTGAATAATAAGTCCAGAGAGCTCGCTCTTACCATGTGAATGTACAAACGGAGCCCTGCGTTTCCTAAAGACCATAATGGTTTTCTCTGGTGACAGTGTTAATAAATGGCCGTACGAGGTACATTGTGTATCTTGTGTACAAGGTACATTCAGTGAGCTTGGGGATCCTGCTGGGGGGACAATATTATTAGCATTTCCCACCTCAGCGCTGTCGTTCAGTGCAATTCAGCATTCAACTCAGCTGAAGACACTGGAGATGAGCATAGTATTTGGATTGTTTTGATTGTTGTTGTACCCAAATTAAAGATGTGAAGCTAGTAGAACTTAAAAGCATAGTCTGTATTTTTTCATAGCATCCTACTGTGTTCCCTCTTTTGGTATCACAAGTTAGTTAGTAATGATCACAGAAATACGAAACCTTCATCCTAAATTTCAACGCGCCGGCTGAATCATGGTTGTTTGTCTTACTAACACCACTACATTCCTGTTAATAATACACAGACATAGATCAGTACATCCCCTCCCCCATACCACCATCATCTGAATTATAATTGCATTTTCTGTGTTACTGATGATGACAAGCTGGTTGGGAGAAATCAGAGCCTTTCATGCATTTTTAAATTTACTGCTGAAATTCAATGAAGATATATGAAAGTTGACCTCACCTTCATGATTACACAGAGCACTACAGTCTTCTAATGCACCTCCAGTCACACAAGTTGAATTATTCTGCATAATCCTGAGAGGCTGTACTTACTGATTCCTGTGGAGCACAGATCTAGTCCTGTAGAAAAAGCTCATAGCTGAGTCTAGCTGGCACAACTGACAGAATGAATTATTTGATTAGTACAATTAACTGTTTTGGTGCAGAAAAAGAAACACATGTGAAAAGCAGCAAGATATTTGCTCTGATAAAAGACACATTTCTATTCAGTTTCTGATTTTAAAAAGTTAAGACCACCTCTCTGAAAGCAGGAATTTACACAGGAAAGCATGTTTTTCAGTACTTGATCAAGTTGGACTTGAATGTCTGTTTAAGCATATGCTTTAAACAGAGCTAGCTAAAGTTATTTCATGTGTAGATATTCAATTGCAATGGAAATATCTGTAATGGAGGTTTTCTGATAGTGACAGGAAAATGCCAAAGAGGGAAAAGGTATAATCTAAAGAAAGCAGAGAACATTAATCCATGAACACAATCCAACAACAGCAGTGTCCGGCTCTTGCAAAGGATAATTAAATCCATTATCAACATCTGTAAGGAAGACGCACGAGTTGGTGCATAATTGAAGACTTAAAAATTAAATCTGAAACATGGGAACCAAAATTAAAAACCTTGAACTGCATTTCATTGTTTTAATACCTCCATTTAGACACAAATACTGGAACTCTAATAAGGAAAATTCACTATTGCAATCTTCTGGGCAAGATTCAGACAGAGTGTTTGAGAGAGAATCCTGCTAGGTGGGTCTCACACCTCACATACACCAAAATACTGAGAGCTGCACAAAAGTAATCAAAATGTAAAAATATTTTTGGAAACTGTATGGGCTGTTTCTTTATGTACCCTGAGGCTGGAAGCTTCACAGATTTTTTTGGAAGCATCCTGGTCTTGTGTATGCTCTAGACTTTTGTTCTTTTGGCAAGATAAAGGAAAGATGTGCATTTGGCTTGGTGGATGGGTGTGGGGGGGTAGGAGAGCAGGGAATCTTTTGTTTATGCTTGGAAATCCCCTGGACATTTAATGAGAAAATACCTTAGAAAACAGTAAAATTCTGATTACATTTTAGTATTAAATTTTTATTGGTAAAGGGCATAATAGGCCTTGGGAAACTTGTTTTTAATTTCCAGGGCTTCCTTTCAGGCTAAAAGGAATACTCATTTGCTTAAAATTCAGCATATGCTTAAATCTTTGGCTGGACTAAAGCCTTTATCAAGATTGCAGTGTGCTTCAGGTTATATCCAAGCTTGTGCATATTGCATACACCTAGTGCAAGGTAAAAAACATCCATCAAAAGACCTCATTTTTTCAGCTATTGTAATTGGTTGCTGACTAGCTTAATGCCATTAAAATACAGGAGCTGAATGCAGAGATATCACCACAAGCAGCCAACTTGGCAAATTTCTCCCTTGATGCCTAAGAGCACTGGCATTAAAGGTCTCTTACAATGAAGGCTGAGAGGCTGCCCACAGACATCTCGGTGCCGATTGCATCCGAGTGCTTCTCTGTGGGTGCAGAAGAAATGCAGGGGGTTCTGTGTCTGCCTTCATGGAGCTAAAAGCTTCAGAAAGCTCTGATCACGTAGTATTGGACTTGTGAAAATGACGAGAAGCTGGAAAAAGCAACAGGAGAGATTTTTGCAAGGTGTGTGTATATGCATCGAATTGTTGCAAAACAGAACTTCTCTTGGTAAAACAGCCGCTTGCAAATGGTTCTGGAGGGCTGCCTGAGACACAGACAGCTGGGGTGGATGTAGATGGGGTGTGGGCTGTATGGGAAGCGTTTTGATTTTGGCTCACCTGCTTTCTCTTCCTGTCTTCCTCTGCCCATGCTCTTACCTGGCACGGATGAGACATCAGAACAAGTCAAAACACAGTCTCTTTGTTTCCCTGACTTCTTTTCTCTCCCTTCCTAAGCTAGAATTCTAAATGTCAGCTTTTCAAAATGTGGCGTTTTCAGAGAAGTGTTATAGCCTGGATCTTACTGAATGGAAAATGTATTTCCAGTTCAAACAGTTTTAAAACAAAACAGGAAAGGCCAAGACAAATGAAAAAGACTGGGGGAACAGCAGCTGAAGCTCTTCTCCAATTAGATTTTCAGATGTCTCTGTCAGCATCTTTTCTCCCTAGGGAATTTGGAAGAAAAATTGAAATCTAAATCTTGCATGCCTTAGAAATAGCTCCCTTCCCTGGCAGCACCTGTAGACACCATGGGTTTCATGGCTATGGAGAAAATGAAGACAAGAGAAAAAGCTCTCATTAGAGCACAGATTTTGACATTTGCAGAAACAGGGCTGTTCTAAAATGCTGTCACCCTTCTCATCTTCCTCTGCTCTCCCAAATACACAGAGGAATATATCTCAACCTGAAATATCCTTAAACTGCATGACCTCAGTACACCCAGAGACGATGAAGCCAGCAGGGTCACTATGGTGATGCAGTTTTAACCATGTGGACAGCTTTTGTCCCAGCAGTATGGCTTTACTGAGAAATGTTCAAAGACATCATATCTTTTTTAGTAACAAGAGATGACTAAAACCCTAGTGGTGATGGACTTAGGGCAACTGGGTGAGCATCTAAGGATACTTCAGAGATCTCTGTCTTTGGTCTGAGTCCAGCACCTTACTTGAGAGAATATATTTCCTCTCTGAAAGGGATTCAGAGATGATGAGCTCATGTATGCTCACCTCTGACTGTGGAGGCATGTCTCATTTGATGCCTCCTGTTGGCTCCACCAAACAGTCAGGAATGCCCAAACCACCGCATCATGTTTGAAACTGCACATCTTCTTTCAAATAGCTCAACGAAAGACACAGCTCTGTGTTCTTAATGGTTCTTCATAAGGACTAGCATGCTCCCCCTAGTTTCATCCTCTGTGTAACACAGGCAGGAGCCCTTCCCTCAGTGATTTGTGTCTCAAAGAAGAACTTAAGCAGGTGCTGAAACTTCTAGTAAAGCATACAAAGGAGAATTTGCTAAGAGAATTTGCTAATTTGCTAATGCAAACTTAGTTTGCATTGCTCAAGCACCTTTCTCAGGTTTTACAATACGCCATTGAAAACTCCAAATGTTACCAAGTGAATTACTAAGAGAAACTTAGTTAAGAACTACCCAAGGGTTAAACGTACAAGATCCCCATGTTTCTTTCTAGAAGGACATTCAGGGTGGCCTTCTTGCTAGTCTCTCAGCACCTCAGGGTGCCTTTGCCCTTGCTGATGCTCTCAAGAGGATAACAGGGAGTTGCTGTCTGTGTCTTCCAGACAGCAGGAAAGCAATGGCATGAGATACCTGTAGGAATCCCCCGACATGTGCCTCTGTCAAGAGATCTCTTTCCCTTGCCACACCCTCAGTCTGGGATCCTCCAGAACAAAGCAACAGTTATTCTTGTCCCATCCATTTGGAAGCAATTGAGCTTCCAGCAGGGTTCCAGGGCAGTGTAATGCCTGTAAATTCAGCCTATAAAAAGAGAGCATCTGAGAAAGTTTGTCTGTCTTGCCATCGCCAGGTATAGCTCTTGTCTTCCTGCTTTCCTGTAAGGAAAGCCTCCACTAGTTCTGCCTTTACAACAAGTTATAAAAAAGACTGAGAGAACATAGGGAATATAAAACTTACATTACAATTCCCTCCCATATTCACACACATATTTTCCTTTCTGATACAGAATCCTGCCTGATGCCAACCATTTACATGGGTACATTTTATTCCAGTTGGGCACCCAAAGGACTGTTTCTCTCTCAAGGGAAAAGAAATAAAATATAACAATAAAAAAAAATCCAGAAAAGGAAACCAAACCAAAGCAAATTAAATGTCCTTTCAGCCAATTTCATGAACTGCCCTCAGCTATTAATTTACCGGCACTCTTCCAGACAGCGGCAGCTGCTTCAGCACACCAGCCTGTGGAGTGAGCTGCTCCATGGCAACAGCCAGCAAGCGTGAACATACCCAGCATAAGCATCATTCAGAGCCACTGAGGGGGGACTTTCAAATGGAGCAAGAATGTTTAAAGTTAAGACAAGGTACTGCATCTTACCTGGAAGGGAGAGGATCATTAGCAACCACAGTTGTTATATAGGTCAGTGTAGGCTGACCTATTTGGCTGTCAGAAATTGCTCTTACCATAGGTGTGTCACTGTCTCGTGATATGAGAAATCTTACAGGTGTTTCTAGAGTGAGACATCAGTTATAGTGATTTTTTTCTTTTTTCATATACAAGCGTGATTCACTTCTCTATCTTTTAAACATGCTTGAAACAAAAAAATTGTTTCTCGTCTGTAAAGCAAAATAAGGAAATGACATCACTCCCCTCTTTTGGGTTTTAAAAGCCTTTTAGTGCTGGGTGACTCTGATATTGAGTTGACAAAGCTCTATGTGCCAGACTGGAATTCGGTTTCAGGAGTGGAAGACTGAAACCTGTTTTGAGATTGTTTCACATTAGCAGATCCCTGTTCTGGTATGGAGAATACAGATCCCCGATAACCTTGGCTTTTGGTTTGTGGTGGGGTTTGTTTTGGTTGTTTTTTTTTTTTGTTTCCTAACTGTGATGTTTATTTATTTATTTATTTATTGTAACATTTCTGAAACATACTAGATTACCAGCCCAGGAGACTAATGTCATAAAGTGGCAGTCTGGATTATACCACAAACCCCCTCTGCTGGGATTATCTCTAGGCAGGAGGAGAAGAGTTTAATCAGCTCTGTCAACTCATTAGCCCTTCCCTTCTGAGGCAGGCACAAAGGGTCCCACTTAGTGTCAGTAGTGTTCATAGCTGTTCTGAAATAAATACAAATTCAGCTCATTTTAAATCAGGCCACTGAACAAGTCATAAGATGCTGTAAACTGTCGTTATCATGTGAAGCTGAAGCGGTTCTTTTGACACCCCACCACTTTGATATAGTTGACCCTTCCCCGAGGACTTCTCAGTTTTATCTTTCTGCTTTTTATGGTTTTAAATACAGAAGTTCACAATGTGAGTTGTTCCAAAGACCCCTGAGGCAATCTCAATAGCTACCCATGTCCTGAGCACTTGCTGAGATGAGCACCATTCCACACTACAGCCCTGCTCTTCACTATAAGGAAACCCAGGGGAAGGAGCCACTAATATTTTCCAGAAGATCTCCTACTTCCCTGGAAATTAGGAAAGCAGGGCTGCAGCACACGCCTTGGAGGACACCTCCTTCACAGTGCAGCTAAGTCAGCCTCAAGAGAGGGGTCATTTTCTCTCCGCTGACTGCTGAGCAAGTTGATGAAGTGACCACCCTTCCTCTGGTAACGTCAGACCATGTGATCATCCTCCAGTTATGGTCTGGGTCACCCCACTGATCCAGTCTTTCTCAAAAAAAGCAGAGTCTGTTCTGACCCTTTCTCTTTTCTGTCGCCACAGGGAGACCTCCAGAGATCACTCATTCAGGTGGACTTTGGAGATGGCATTGCTGTGTCGTATGCCAATCTCAGCTCAACAGAAGATGGGATCAAGCACATCTACCAGAACGTGGGCATATTTCGAGTGACTGTGCTGGTGGAAAACAACCTGGGATCTGACAACGCTGTCCTGTACCTGCATGTAACGTGTATGTATGTTCATACTCATTAGCTTCTGTCATTCTTTAAAAATTACTCATCCTTTGAGATGACATTTGGGGCTTTGCAGCTGAGAGCAGTGATGAGTCAGTGTCCTCCAGCAGAGGACTCCAGACTGAGAGGTGCCACAGGCAATAGTGACATTTGCTTTTTAAAGCATGTTCAACCTCTTATTTTGGGTAGTCTAATTTGAGACACCACAAAGGAGTATCCAACCCTTTCTGCAATGCACCTTCATTAGCATGTTTACACTTCCAGAAAAATGAAGATATCCAGGATCTTTAATCACTTTTAAAAGCCTCGACTTTAACTTTGTATATGTGTTTTGCTCTCTAACAAAATACAACCATGTCTGGGATGGAAACTAGTGCATTTCAGTCTTTCTGTTGTCATAGAAACCAAAATCTTAGTGTTAAAGAGTATTACAAGAAAAAATATTATCTTCACATTGCTCTTCCGCTGTTCTTTTTAACCTTTTTATACTTCAGCTGTCTCTGATTTACAACTGAAATGTTTCTCAAGTCCTTGCATAAAACCAGCAATGTGCTCTTTCGTATTTATTCTAGCACATGGTTATGAACCCAAAGGGTCAACCTATTACTGAAATTCCACAGCATCCCTTATGGATTTTGTTTGAGGCTGTTGTTTTTTTTATACAGTGGGGTTTTTTTTGTTGATTATTTATGTTTTCAACGGTGTGCCTGTGTGCCAGATTTACTGGCAAAAAAAAAAAAGGAAGTTCCAGAACTTAAAAGTTATACTTACAGAAATGCTACTTACCCACTACCAAATTAACTCCACATATTGTCTAGATAATTTAGCAAGTTCCATATACTTTAACTTCAGTTTTGGAGTTACATGCATGAGAGCAGCTGCCTCTTCAGGGGAAGAGGGCAGCTCTTTAATGGTGCACCATCATATCAACAGATGGGAGCAGTGGGAGGTATAGCTGTGGGAGACAGGAGGTTTATGAGGGAGCACTAGAGAAGCAGGAGCAAATATCTCCCTGAATGCCTCCCTTCAAAAAGACCTTTGGTTCATGATCATAGTGTACCATTTATGATTCCCTAACCTGATAGATCCTGGTCTGTGCCAAACTTTTATTTCACATAATCCTTCAGCACACTACGTGTTTGCAAAACTCATAGTACCTTGCAAAAATAACTGTACTAATAAATTAGCTTATTGTGAATCTCAGGGTTTTGATTTGAGGGCTTAGCCTGTATGACGTCTGTGCAGAGGCACTGGTGCATCAAGGTAAATTCTCAGCTTTTAGACAGCTACTGATTAATTTATTTTTTTTTTAGTTACTTAAGTATCACTCTCAGTAGGGTAGAGAAAAAGACCTTTGCTCAGTATAGACATTTATACACTTGTGTGTGATTTCTTCTGTTCTGGAGTCGTATCTAGTTTGCCTCCCTGTGTGTGCATGGGTAATTATCACGGGAGCTGCTGCAGGCTCTGAATGCAGAAATCCCCCTCCCACTGCTGCTGGTTATGAAAGTCATCTCAACAGGAGCCGTGGTCTGTTTTTTTTTTTTTTCCCTCTTTGTAAAGGTCATTGGAAACAAATGGAGAAGTGTTTTGGTGGTTGATATTTCGCAGGAGGTTCTGACAGCCTTGTGCGAGCAGGTTTTGTAATCGCTCGCTGTCTGACAAAAGACAATTCCAGGGGGATCATTGCACACCCTCAGCCTCTCTGCAAAGTAATGAGGCCACATGAAGCAACTACTGCTTTCTCATGCAACAACCACAAAATGGAAGGAAAAGGCAGGTGTCCAGTCTTCACTCTCACTCATAGTGGCTTCCTGGCTTATAGCTGTTTTAATCCATTTTCTAGGGCATTGAAAGCTTAAGAACCATTTTGATTGTTTTAGCAGAGAGAGAAACAATATTCAGATGTGTTCGTGTGACTGAGCAGCTGATGGTGTATGTTTCTGTGTTGTATGTAGGTAATGCCAGCACAGGGCTTAAATACTGCATGAGCTTTGCAACCAGGCCCAGGTTGTACATGCCTGACCCCCTGTAGAAGTGACAGCTCTAAGGGATAAGAAGTTCCACCTAAACATGAGGAGGATCTTCTTTACTTTGAGGGTGGCAGAACACTGGAACAGGCTGCCCAGGGAGGTGGTGGAGTCTCCTTCTCTGGAGACATTCAAAACCCTCCTGGGTATGTTCCTGTGCAACCTGCTCTAGGTGGACCTGCTTTGGCAGGGGGTTGGATCTCCAGAGGTCCCTCCCAACCCCGTGTGATTCTGTGATGTGTCTCACCTTTCTCTGCATTAATTAGGGACTTCAAAACAGGTTGCAGACCAAGCATGGTGCCACTCAGACTAGCAATAGATTTGCTGAGGACAGAGATGTACAATAAATCCAGTCCCCTCCGGAGCCTAACACCCAGATCCACAGAAGTTTCTAACTCCTATTTAAACGCTTGCATTGCCACTCAGCTCTCTGAGGACTATTCTGCTGGGGTTGTATGAGCTTGGCCTTTGGGGAGTTTTGGAAAAATGTCTGTCCTTGCAATAGAGCCACACGCTGTACTGCTGAGATCCACAGAAAAGCAGCGTGCAGCCTGAAAACATCCAGAGGGTTTTGGGAAGGGCTACTAACTGGCTTGTAAAGTCAGGTCTCTGTCCCGTGCCCTCCTCACCCTGCAGCAGCCGTGGGACCAGTGCACAGTAGCAGTTCCTCGTGCTGCAGTTGGTCCACGGATCTGGAAATGCAGGTTATTGTGAGGCAGGAGCATTTTGGAATGTATGGAAAGTAAATTTTATATAAACTGCTTCTCCAGCCAACAGGCTGTCCCTGAACTGTCCTGTCAAGTCAAAAATTTCCCTGGAAAAGTCGGTTATGCATTCATCTGACTGCTTCAGAATAACATCACCTGCCTAAGTGAATCTTTTGAAAAGCGTCTCCCTTTCTCTTCTCTGAGACTTGTACAGGTTTTTTCCTGGGGCAGGAGAAGGTCTGTAGTCTCCATGGCCCTGCATGAAGCTCAGAAATGAATTCTCCTGAATTCTCTTCAAATTTACTCGGGAGAAAGCAGTCTCTTACCAAGCTAAGGGCCTATCCAGAGTGAGCTATCCCCATCTGCTGGCCAGATAAGAGTTCAGCGTTTCAGCCACTTTGACCCATCAGCTATGAGCACAGAAATACTCAGGTGGAATTGGCTTGCCTGAGCCATTCTTCCACGTTCTTTCCTAGCTGGCATGTGGTGGAGGTGCAAGGAGGTGCTGGGCACTCTCTCCAGTGCAAGATTATTTCAGGTGTTTTCAGAGCAGCTGTTCGTTTATCTTGGAGTGTGTTAGACTTTACGTGGGCTTCACTGTCACCTCATCTGCTGTTAGGAAATGTATTCCTGTAGAAGGCTGCGCTGACATTGGGCACCCAGCAAATATCCCAAAGGGTACCAGAGCTGCAAAATGTTTAGCCTGGGGAGTTGCTGTTTTTCAGGTCTCAGCATCTTTCCAAGAGCAGGCATGGCCCAGTCACAGAAATGTGTCTGAGCAGGGGAATGCCATTATAATCCTAAGGGTGAAATCCTGGCTCTTTGTGAATTTTCAAGAACATTGACTGCTGATTATAAAAGGAAAAATGAACTGTGATAGCAGGCTTTGGTTAGTCTGATCATGGATGACTCTTAATTGGGCTGTGTCAGGTTAAGCAGCAGCTGTACCTACATCCCAGAGAAGGCTGCCTTTCAGTAATGAGTCAGGAACACTGGTCCTTGTTTATGCTGCTGTTGTTTATACAGACTGATTTGGGAGAATTTTTTCCACGTCTCTCTGTCTGTGTGTGCTGAAAAGCAAGGATTAAGTGGTGATACACGCATGGGATATGTCCTAAAAAATCCTCTCATCAATTATATAAGATCCTCTAGCAATGCATCTTAACTCCATATGGCCAATGCAATCGATCCTCCCAAGCTCTGGTCACTGGTTCTCATCACTAGGGAGCTTGCAGGATGTGTAGATGTGGCCTTAATTTGTTTAAGAAACCCATGTTCCCATGTCACCTGGAGTTTCTTTCTTTTTCTTTCTCTGTCATTCTCAGAACAATTGCTTTGTTCTCTAAGTGAACAGTCAGAACACATTTTAAGAAATAATCTATAGGACAAGATGTAACAACAAAGGCCCATCTGTCTCCAGAAGATGGGAAATGTGTAACCTTGGGCATAATGTCACTTGTCGAATGAATTATGTTCTGTATACACTAAAGAAATGGAAAAGTTTATTGAGGAAAAGGAGGGAGTATAAGGTAACATTAAAATAAAGGCATTCAGAGAATAGCTGCCTTCAGACAGAGTTTCAGCTGATATAAATAGATACACCACTGCTGAAGTTCACCAAATTGTAGCAGCTTGCATTAGCAGAGATGCTTCATGTCCACTGAAGCCATTTGTCCTGCTTATTCTTATGTCTTCCTAGTGAAGGCCGTATTTACATAACAGGGCTCTGCCCCTGTTGTTTAAATTGTATATAATGTCCCTGAGTATATGACGCTTATGCAGTAGAGAGTCCAAGTTTTTGAGCTCTATGTACAGGGGTAGCTCGTGTTCTATGAGGAACAGATTTAAGCTTGCCTCTCTAGAAATGGTACCAAGCCAAAACATTGTCACCCCCAACAGTGATTTGAAGGACTTCTCTCCCCTAAACCAAAGGATATCTCCTCAGTTCCCTTCTTCCCCAGGTTGACATTTCAGAGAGAGGGAAGACTCACCTGCTGCTTCTGTCTCTGCAGGCCCCTTGGAACATGTCCACTTATCTCTACCATTTGTCACCACAAAGAACAAGGAGGTCAACGCGACGGCAGTGCTGTGGCCAAGCCAAGTGGGAACACTTACTTACATCTGGTGGTTTGGGAACAACACAGAGGTTTGTATTTTCCTATGGACTGAGATCAAAATAATCCTGGAGGAGCTTTCTGACTCCCTGCAGGAGGGAGGGAGAGAGGGATCTGGGAATGCTTCTAAATAGTCACACACACAAGACAATTATAAACCAGAGACTGAGAGACAAATGGTTCTTTGACGTACCGACACTGCAATGTAAGAACTGCTTCATGTTTGTTACTGGGATTAGCTGTAGGGTTTATTGCCATCTCATGCAAATTGCCAGTAGCTTTCTCCCTGCATTTACATCCCAGGTGGATGTAGTGAACCAAAATCCGGAAGAGTTTCTAGTGTATTTTTCCCTACCCTCCCTTCTTCAGTAACAACAACAACGAAATTTGGGGGATTAGGGGTTTTTCTAGGAAGCTGACCTTTCAAACTGAAGCCCTTTTTATATCTGGAACTGATTTTACATAGCCCTAGAGTTTAAACCTCATTTCTCTAGTGACTAATAAGAGAAGAGACTGACATTAGTTCTGTGTCTCCCTTTAAATATGCTGAGCCCAATTCTGAGCTCCCACACTCTATGCTAAACCACACGTGCAAGAAGACCTTATTATCATGTGCTACCGGTGGTTAAAATGGTTCCCAGCACACCTCCCTGCCTCTGGGTTCTGCTCAGATGTGAGGACAGCATGCACCATGTTCTGCTGCCTCTATGATTGCAGTGTTGGTAAATCTGCACGGGCATTATAACTGTTATTTTATGTATTGTTGTGGCTGAAGAACCCAGAGACCCTAATTAGTTTCTGGTGGGAGATATTCTCATGGATGTTGTAGAGCCAAGAGGGACCTTCAGCCAGAGGTGGTTGTCTTCTGTATTATGCAGGTCAGAGGGTTTCATCAGTACTTTCTGCTTTATTTAACTCTTTGTGATTAAGGCTGAACCTGACTTTTTGTTGGTTTTGTTTTATGTTAATAATTTCCCTCAGATGATGGCGAATTCACTGCTTCTCTTTCTTACCCTCTCCCCCAACTATTTCCCTGCAGCTAATTATCCTGAGCATTAAACACATGCACTATGTTTGTAGTCTGAATTTACCTAGCTTCGGTTTCAAGCTGTTGGATCTTGTTATGCCTTTGTATGCAGATTAAAGAGCTCTCTGTACTATCAGAAATCATCTCCCCCTAGAGGTACTTACAGGCTGTGATTGTCACCTTTTAACCTTCCCTCTGATCCACTAAGCTCATAAGTGATCAGACTTGGTCTAACTGTTCTCATTGAAGTGAGAGTTTTACTACAGACTACAATGGGCACAGAGTTTGGCTTCATACTGGGTGCTTTGAAGATCTCACCCAGAGTTCATTAATAAGTGAAAACAGAAGTTAGGGCAGAGACTGCTGAAAGGAGGCACAATTCATTTATAAACTGGTTTGCACAGCAAAGCAAGCTGAGGGGATCTGTGTCCTCTCTAAACACCATCACTGTCCAGAAATTACAGCATCCTGTCTAAAGATAACATGAGAGAAGAACTGAAAAATCTTAATTTGTCTCCTCATTCAGTCCCAACCTCCTTAAGCCACCTTAAACAAATCACTAACAGCTTGATCTGGGAAAGGAGTGTGACACCTGAGCAGTGAGTCTTGCTGGGCCTCTCTAGGGAGTGCAGCAAAGATGGACACTTTAACGTGGGATCCAGAACACTCAGCATGCTAAGTGGGAAGGAAATACTGGGATCTTAAAATTTAGCTCCATTGGAAATTATAGTACCTTACTTTGACCTTCAGGGGGACATCCCCATCTAGATCCCTGGGCTCTCCCCAGAAAATAGGCTTCCAAGTCACGGGATGTCTTCTAATGTCTCAAGTTTCCAAGCTGGATCTGACTCCCCAAACCATTCCAACAAGCTAGAGAGCCAAATTCATTTTCCTTTCCAGCCCAATTAACTTAATTTCTCCTTTTCTGATATAGCCACTGATCACACTGGAAGGGAGCATCACATTCACATTTTCTGTGGAAGGAATGAACACCATCACCGTTCAGGTCGCAGCAGGAAACACCATTCTTCAGGATACAAAGACTATTGCTGTGTATGGTGAGCTCTTCCTCCTTCATTTCACATAGGATTCTCCATAGTCAAGAACTAGAGAGTCAGATTAGCTGGCAGCAGTGCTAGGTCTTTACTCCAGGATGCTTTGAGTGAGATTATAAAGTCAGTTCCAGTGTTATCAGTTCAGCATAGCATCTCTGAAGGCCATTGCGTTACGTTAGTCCAGACTGAGGTGATTGCAGAACATTACTCTCCTTCCCAGAGCCCCCTGCATCTGCTCTGTCAGTATTTGGTCATCCTACATGATTGTCAAAATGTTAGGTCGTTTTGCGAGCTGGTTTTCCCCCTTCTTGGCCAGTAGAGGCCTCTTAACTCATTCAAAAGCTGCATAGCATGAAAGACAAATCAATGCTGTGTGCTGCAGTTCTGTACAGAAATCTGTACCAATTTGAATTGTATTTAGGCCTCAAAAGGCATTAAGGCACACAAATATTGTATAGTGTACAATATCTTAGACTTAGTGTAGTCTAAGAACCACTGGGAATCCAAGTTTTAGGTGTTTATACTAAGCACGTGGTCTCAGTGATCAGTGTGAGATCTCAGTTAACAGCAACAGAGATTAAGAGGTACGTTTGCCGAGGCTAGTCTCCCAGTCTTTATCCCTGTCTCCTTCCAGTTAATATTTCAGGTGTTGGTGGCATGTCTATGAGAGTAAAAACACAGCTTCTTTCACAGGGCGTCCCTGTTTCAGAAGTCAAGATTAAAGTAGCATTTAAATTACATTCCAAACAGAGGTCCCTTTCCAGTGCTCTTCATCCACTGAAATAAGGACTGATCACCCTTTTTGGTTCCGTGACACTCACACAGTGGATCTCTTAGATTCTCCAAATCTCTCAGTGAATCTCTCAGACTCACTGCTGGATTCTCTGACAGTCTGTGCATCACCCACAGGTTGATTAAGCAAAACATGAGCCGCAGCACGTTCTCCCCCCTGGTTTGGCCTTTGGGCATTTCACAGTCTTTACTCACCACCGTGTCATTGTATCTGCAGAGCAATTTCAGTCCCTGCGGTTATCCTTCTCTGCCAACCTGGATGACTACAATCCAGATATCCCAGAGTGGAGAAGGGACATCAGTAGAGTAGTCAAGAGAGCTCTGGTGGAGGTAAGTAATGTGCATAACCTGTGTTACAATGGTTTTCATTTCTCCTTTGTGCCTACAATAGGACTGGATCAGCTGTTCTCTCAAGGTGTTGCTCTGTTTCTACCAACTATAAAAGGAGGCTAGACTAGTGTTTGAGGCCAGAATCCTAAATTTTAGACAGATGAAATCCCTATGATAATCTGGTGCTCAGAGTCAGCCTTCAGTTCATTCTTTTTAATGACAGTGGATTATATGGAATATTTCTGAGAAAGGAGCATATAGAAAACAAATTACTTATGCCTACCTATAGCTGTACAAATATCTTTACTGCTGCCTAGCAATTCTTACTTCTTTTACTACTATTCTTACAAAGCGGTGGAAAGTAGTGCTATTCTAATGGAATTACAAATATGCTGTAGGAAACCTAGGAGACCAAAAAGAAAACATTTCTACTACAGAGAAGAGCAGCTCAGTAAGTGCTTTATGTCTTTCACATAGCGTGAGGTTCATGGGTCAGGATTGGATGCTATTTGTCCCATCAACACTATGGAGAAGCTCTGAAGTTCCTTCTTTAAATGTGGAAGATAATGTCATAAAAATATTCTTGTGTGGCTAAAGATTTGTATTTCAAACTGAGAGGCTAAGAAAAGTTAGAAGACACAGCTGGGGTTTCTCAGCTCAGCAGAAAAATAGTGAAAGGAACTGTTTGAAACACGGTTTCCCTTTTTTTTTTTTTTTAAATATAGATACTCAGATTTTGAAAGGACACAAGGCTTGTAGACATTATTAGGAAGCTTATACAATCATTTGTGGCATCATCTGTGCAAAAAGACTGGAAAGACACTGTGCACTGATCGGGTGCACACAAACTTGTCTGGGTTGTTTCTGAGATTTTTTTCTTCAATTTCTTCAAAAGGCAGGAGGAGAGGAGAAAAGGGGGGGAAAAAAAAAAAAAGACATTTTTCTGCAGCTTGTTCTTCTGACTTATTTATGTCTGTATCAAGTATTCAAGGATCCCTATATCTGCAAGATGAATTTTTAGAATATAAACAACTCAATAAAACAAAATGAAGCCATAAAAAAAGGATTATAAAACTACAGTACCCAGGCTACACTCCAAAAGCAGAGCACTGAGAACACAAAGAGTCTTTTGTTGTTTGAGTAAAAAAAAATTAAAAATTGATAGCTAATTATCCCTCTTCATATAGCTAAATGATTCACCTTAAACAAGACTTCATGAGAAGTTGCTGTAAAAATTAAAGATAAACCCAATAGATTTCTATAGCAATTAAGTAAACTGTATAAAAATGAGTTGAATAACTAAATAATTCAATAGGAAATTATAGCTGCGCTATGGAATTTTTATGAACTTTTATTAAAGTATTATATTCTTGTTACAGAGTACCTTAGACTTGGATAAAAATTCTGCATAAGAAATTATAGTTCTCTACTAAAATCTGATCTTCTTACTAAGTAGGGATAATTTCAGATTATCATAAAATATCCTATTTTGTATTATGATCATAATTATTTGCTCACATCATTGATTTTCTGAGTCCTGTCTCCCGCTTTTGATGAAGAAGACAAGAATGAACTGAGTAGATCAGCCAAAAGCTTCCAGACAAAAAAAACACATTCCCAGCCTCAGAAAATGAAGACTTTCCATTAACTGGTAATACTGTGTCTTTTTCTTGACATCTTAAAACATCCTGTTAGGCAAGCACAAATAGTGCAAGCCCTGGCTTGCAAAAAAACCCCAACAAAACAACTTGGAGAGAATATACAAGATCTTTATATTGCTATAGTTTTGTTTTCTAAATCCACCTTAAAAAAACCTAAAATCAACAGCAACAAAAACACGTGCTTTTCCTTTGTGTGCAATAGAGGGGAGTGGTTCCCTGGGCTGTCAGCAGTTGCACACAGGATAGCCACAGAAATAGCTTGGGCAATGGTGATGTGTAATGAGTTTTGCTGACTCCTTGTCCTCTGTCCGTCATTTCCTTCAATGAGCAGCTGGTCCGTGTCTTTGCTTCCAAACTACTAAGGAGAAGAATTCATGAGTTTTAAGTCCAATTAATGTCTGAGAGGGTTGCAAGTCCTGACAGCAGGAGAATCTCTGTGCTGCATCCAGCTGCTATGGTCTGCCCTTATATCTGAGGGCACCTTTTTTTTTTTTCCTTTAAAAATAACCTACTAAATTCAGCACTTGGAAACCTACGATTTAAATCAAAACCTTGAGATTTAAATGCATTTGCTGGATAATCCATAACACAAAGAGGCAATGGAGGCAGACACAGAAAACTATGTTTCTCCTTCTTTTGGCTCACAAAACTTCCTGAAGGCCAAACTGGCTCCTTTTCTGGAGAAGATCTCTGCAATTTGATTGTGTAATGTTGTGGTAACAGCAGCTGAAAGCCATGACCAGAGATGACTGTATGGTACTTTTTTCTGAATTTTGGCTAATTTGTGTTGAAGAGGGATTTGGATTTAAACTGGTTGCTTAAGATTTTCAGCCAAGAAGATAGAAAAAAGAAGAATTTGCAGATTAACGCCTTTAACGCCTTTAACACCTAAAGAGAAAAAAAAAAAGTTCCTCACTAACTTGTGGAGTTGACCCAGGATGTGAACTATGAGAATTTGTTTGGCTTTGGAGATTCAAACTTGATTCATCATCTTCTCTCTCCCTGAGTCTCCACAAGGCTTTTAAGATGTTTTGACTAATCACACCTCTAGAGTGCAGTTCTGCCCATATACCTTGCCCTTTAACATGCAGCTTCTTACCATTGACTAAATGAGGAACCCAAAGGGCTAACTTGGGATAGTCAGATAACTTTAAAATAGCTAAAAGCAAATCGTACCACGAGCAACTGTTATTTAGGAGCTCCTTTTAGCATGTCTGATTTTCACTGTTGCCTTTTAAGCCTACATATTTTACTGGAGAACATAACAAAATAGCTTAGATCAGGAAATTATTAATTCCTGACTTTTTACCTGCATTGGATTTTAACGAGATTCTCCCTGTTGTACCAGATATACCCTACATCATTTTTATAAGTACTATGATGCCTTAGCAAAGAAGCTGTCAGCATTCAGTGCCATCCCCGCTGTTTATCTGTTCATTAATTGTCTATATATCAGGCAACAGGTATTTCAAGCAAGCATATTCTGGTCGCAGTGCTCCCCGGCCTGCCCACATCTGCTGAACTCTTCATTTTACCATATCAAGATGCTACAGGAGAAAACAAAAGAACAGCAGCAGACCTAGAGCAGGTATTGTGTCTATTACTTGGAGACGTGTATGGTTCTGCATTTGTGTATGTGTGTATATATATATCTGGGATTTCCAAGTCAGGATAGAACAAACAATTGTGGTACAAATGCATCTGATTCACTGGGGTCTAAAGAACGACCATGGTACATGCTATATCCTCTTTGGGGTTTTTTTGGTTGGTATTTTGTGGTGGTTTTTGTTAAGTTTTTTTCCTCCCAAACACTGGAAACAGGCCTTGGAGCTGTATATAGGAGTGGAGACTCCCATTTGGGTTCCCTCAGTAGTGTTAGATTGGCGTAAATTTGTACGATGTCCCGTCTCTCTCTTAGAAGTTCTGTTCTACTTCGTGGAATTAGGAAGAAAACAGGAAGGGGACAGTTCCTGGCAACATGGATGGGAGTGGCCTCAGTCCGTGTTAGTGGAAGGCTAGGATCTGTTTCTTTGCATTTTTTGTTGAATTTGGATTATAAAATGAGTATGGGAGAGTGAGGGGGAGGCTGAGCCACAGCACTAGGAGGAACAAAGTCCTCTTTGGTGATCTCTGCATTGCCTCCGAAGCATCCTGTATTGTATGTGAAATTATGAACTCTTGGATTTGGTTATGCTGCCAACTCCATTTTGGCTTTCTCCTCTGTCTCTTGAGCCTGTATTTTAACTGAAGTAGAGCTAGCAGGCAGTTACCCTGAGTGCTCTGCCTTGGAGATGTGCTACCCTACATGATAACATAGTTTCTACCAAACAGTTGTTCGAAAGGGGTCCCCTTGACAACTAAGTTTCTTGGCAGGGATCTGTTATCACTGGATGGAAGCTAAACAGAGAGCCTGGAAGGTAATCAAACTTATGGAAAAGTTAATGAGGCTGCCGAGAGTCTGAGAAAGCACTGGAGGCCAGGGCTGGGTGGCAGACCTAGGCAGATCGATACTTCATTAGTTTAAGGCACAGGGATGGGGTTGGATTGTCTGCCTGCCCTCTCCATGATGCTGGCAGTGGGCTTCAGCCCCTCTGGATTGTTTTCTCTGTGCAAGGCTGAAGCAGGTTATGACAACTGGAGGACTACATCTCCCTGCAGACCCAAAAGGTCCTTCCCACTAAGTGGGCCTGGCATGATTAGGACTAAAAGATACAACACTGTGCTGGGCAAAAATCCTGAAATAGCACTCAGCTTATTACCTCAGATTCCAGGGGCAAAGGTAACTAGCCCTGAGTGAAGCACCACTGTAACTCTGCCTCTACATACAGCATGTCCGTGGCTCAAGCAGACATACCCCGTGTAGGTATGGGCTATGTGAGCATTGGGGTAGAGGGTGTCATCAGCTCACAAATCTGAGCCTCAGTGCTATGGTGAAATCCTCACCATTACTGGATGCCTGCTAACCAAGGGGTGGCATAAGAGATTTAGCATTTCTCTTTGGATTTGTCCCTCAATTTGTGAATGAGTAAAGTCTTCCATCAGTGAATGTAATAACAGTATCTTCCCTTTCTTTTATTCTTGTTTTCTAATAGCCTTTTCATCTGCCTGACCTGTTATTTGCTGTTGCAATTGCCTCTTGCAGTGGTCTAAAGCCTTGTTAACTTAGCTGTGGGCCTCAAACCACTAGGTCACCCATATTCTTAAACTTTCCCTTGCTCAGCGTCCTTAGTCATCATCTTTTTTTGACAAATGACCTTCCTCTGCAATTTTCACCACCTATGTAATAAACAAAAAAGATGGAGATTTACAGCTCTGCAAAACCTTTCCTCCCTTTTCTTCTTCATCCCGCTTCTCTTTTCCCCCATCACAAATTGGCAAGGAAGCAAGTCCATAAACTTTCAGATTTACATCTGACCCAGCTCCCCTCCAGCATGCAGCAGCTTATTGTATTTTGCCAATTACTCCCTTTCTTTGTCCCTTTCTTTTTCTCCCGTGTGAAAACAAGTCTCTGTGGCTGTAGAGAAAGGAAGCCCTGACAGTGCTCTCATGACCATTTTTATGGACAAAAAGAAATGTCATTTTCAATGGGACTCCAGCAACTTCTCTGGCATCCTGCAGGGTCCAAATGGTAACTTTTGAAGACAGATAAACTATTTTCTATTTGCAGCCAGCTGTTTCTTGAGAAGTATCTCCCCTGCTCCCATCAGGATGATCAGAATGTTTTTCCTACTAGTCTGCAGCTACTGCAATCCCCTTCCTAGTTACTCCAGTAGAAAACAGCATTATATTCAGTGGAAACTGCCTAATGAGGGCCCCAAAAGGTGTCTCTGCCCTCAGCTCTGAAACATATTCTGATACTGTTCCTGTTTGTAATCCTTCACTATCCCTTTCCCAAAGTGTTTCAGAGCCCATTCAACAGCTTCTCCCTGTGCCTGAAGTCACTGGGATCAGTACTGGGAGCAGATGTTTTTGCTGATGACAGCTTAAGTTGTTTTTAGGTACTTCATGATGTATAGTGTTTTTTTCTGGTAGGAACAGAAATATGTTTTGTGTTCATGAGCAAACAACAAGCTATTCAGAGGCATGTATGTGAGTTTGTGTGTTTGCAGGTGCACACCCAAAGGAGTTATAGTTCTGAATGAATTTTTTCTAATTTCAAAGATAAACTTCAAAGCATACAGGAACAAAATGGAAATAGTTTGCACGAACACTGCAGTGGAGTTTCTTAAGGAAGCACTTAATTATATAGGTTCCTTTCTTCATGGTGTTGTATCACCCATGGAAGCTACTCTCCAAACCTGAGACTTGTGGTAAACCTGTCCAGAGACACAGTGACAAATAGCTTCTGTCCCTGAAAAACTTACAGTTGTAACAGATCACATGGAGAGGACTTACAGAAATTTATGTTTCTGTTGTGCAAAAACTCTTGTTGCAGTACCCAAGGGAGGAAAAACCGAACTCACTCTCAAAATCAAAAGTTGGTGAAACTGAGTGAAACGCCACAGAAGTGCATGAAACCCTCCACGCACACTGTAGGCACACATTTACCAAGAAAATGAAATGTTCTATAATCCCCTTTTTCTCTTCCCCACCTATTAGAGCTTCCTAAAGGTGGCATGTGTACTTGCAGTCATATAACGTGAACGTTATATGACTGTGAATACAGCCCTGAACTGTATTCACATGCCAGGTACCAGAACAGAGGCAAGGAACACTCTGTGGTCTTGATGTTCTGCTCATCCAACCTGGGTTTGAGAGGGAGAAGAGATGTAAACCACGCGAGTGGTGCATGCTAACTTTTGTTAGCTAGAGCAACTGATGGAGTGGGAGGAAGGGAAAAGTGATAGAAAGAGTAGTTGAAGAGGGAATTCACATGACATGTCCCCACATGAAACTCCTGAGGTTGCTGCAGGCCATGTCTATCACAGAGCCCTGGTGAGTTTTTGGGCAACTTGCTTAACCAAGCTGTATTTCATCACTTGAGCAAGCCCACTATTCTGCCACGGGTAACAATGAAGGCTGTGTGTAGTTTCATAGGCTTTCACATTTATCAGTAAATCTGATGCATATCTAATGACCACAGGGGGGCTTCCTTTCTTGCTGTTTCCTCTTGAGGCACATCAAGCTGGTCAGTTTTTCTCTGGTACATGCTCATTTGGCTTTTTAAGTATACCTTTGAGTCTCTCTGTCCAGCTGCTCTGTGGTCTCTGGGTACATAATTCCCATCAACTTTAGAGGCAGCTAAATGTCCGCTGTCCCTTGAAAATCTAGGTCTTAGTTTCCCATTTGTCAAAGTCTATTATACTAGACTGTGTCACTCATATTTTATGAGACACAGTAAGTCATGAATTGTTTGTTACAACAATAGAAGGATTGTGGAAGTTGTCCTAGACCCTGCACCACACTTGACAAATACACATTTCCATGCAGTTTTTCATTAGGGTGGTGCGTTTGTATCTCATGCTCTTGTTGGGACTGAGGTTAGATAGTAGATGCCATTTTCTCCTTGAGCTAATGTACCACTCTTTCAAGTGCCCTAAATGATTTTTTTTTGTGTACACACAGTACCAAGTATTGTCATATCTGTTTGCAGATTACATTTAGCAATGTGAACTCTGCATCCCTGATATTTCCCATGGGAGGCTAAAGTACCTTTTAAAAAATTCAACTGCTCTTGTCAGCTGAATTAAAAGGCTGTGTAGGAGACTGGGGAAGTTTTCTCAATGTGCGGCATGGGATGATTCCACCTAATACATAAATACAGAATTTTTGAGGACCTCAGATTACTTAATCCACTCCAGTTTCTGTAGTCAGTGTAAACTTATTCTCCACAGCTTCACAAAAGTCAAAATGCCTTTTCATCCTGCAGAATCCCAAAACATTGTGCATATTCAAAATGTCTTGGTTTTATGACCAGAATATTGTGACTTTGCTTTTTTTTTAATTAGGTCACTTGGTTCCACTGCTTCATCTCACAGCAGCTGAGGACAGACAGCAGACTACCAACTTTTTTTTTTGTTTTTCGGGGGTTTTTTTGTTGTTTTGTTTTTTCTTTGTTTCTGTGGTTGGACTCAATGATCTCAGAGGGCCCTTCCAACCATGATGATGATTCTGTGATTCTGATTCTGTGAACCTGCTTAAAAATGTAGAAATAATTGGCAATTGTAAAATGCTGCTGTTTGATTTGCATGTTGTCACTGCAACACCACTAAAATATCCCAAACCTTGCTAAAACACTC
Organism: Tringa tobata; assembly: GCA_033628505.1. NCBI lineage: Eukaryota > Metazoa > Chordata > Aves > Charadriiformes > Scolopacidae > Tringa > Tringa tobata. Next base: position 4,437,591 of record JAHREE010000098.1, read on the forward strand.
ACCCAGAATTGCCATTGGCACTTGAGCCGGCATGCAGGTTTTACACCGTTCTTATGGATGGGCTTGGTGAATGTGATGATCACAGAATTCAGATCTGCTGCTTCAAAAGCAGCAAGTTCTTTCTCTCCAGTGAAAAGCAAACATCTAATTAGTAGCATTTAAAGTAGTTTTTGAGTAATTTTTAGCACTAATCCAATTCAAAATGAATGCGTGGTAGGAAGATATTCTGCTTACAATTCAGTAGAGGGCAGTGATACAAATACACAGATATGATTATTCAATTTATTTCAGTGTACAGTTTTACTCTATAGGAAGATTCTTATTTATGCATTTCACATATTATCTTCTCTCCATATTGTTTGCTAGTGGAGGCTTTTTGTAAAACATAGGAGATGTGTCTCCTGTTAGTCAAATGAGATGTAAGCAGAAGATACATGAAAATTCTAAGGTGATGTTTTCATATCAAGTAAAGTTTTCAGTGTTTTTTTGCGTTTCCCCTTAGTTCTCATTTGCATGCTTTTACCTGGCCTATTCAAAATAACCATAAAAGCAGAATGCAATATAGATGTAGGAACAACTAGTTAATGACATGTGAAGCCATTAATCTTTTCTGTGAAAAGAGCTGTCAGCAGTGTAGCAAGCATGATGGAGTCTTTGGCAAATGGCAACACCAGGTGATTGGTAGCCAACTGTGCTCAACATGATACAGCTGTGGCCAGTATCTGTATCCAGCCAAAGAGATGGGAAATGACATGGATGACTGAGTATCAAATGGGCAGTGATGAACTGAGGAGATGAAATACCTCTGGCAAATGTAACACTGTGAAGAGTGGCATTCAGGAAACCTGAAATTTAAGGAAATTCTTTCCTTAAAGCAGATTTAGTTTTACTTTTGCTTCATTGTAGCTGATGGAGCTTCTGTCTTTTTTAATATGTTATTTTCAGCCACCCTCCTAAGCTTTAGTGTTTCAGAGTATTTACTTTCACTGCTTTTTATTCCTCTGATGTATTTCAGATGTACCTGTCACCAAAATATTTTAGCAACAAGATCATGACAGTGAACACCTTCAAACCTTACAGAAAATGGTGCCAATCAGTCCTGGAAACTAAATTCCGTGAAGAGGGGTAAATCATCTAGTGCTTAGCAGGAAAGATTTTTCTTTTTAACATCTGTACCTTCATACGCAGACCAAGTCTTCCACTGGGTCGTTAGGGAAGGTTAGGCTAGTGTTTAAGAAGTAAAGGCAGATGGAGAGGCAATGGAATAATATGAACCAGAAGACCTTGTACCAAGGGCTTTTTTCCTCAGCCAGCTTTTCTTGATCAGCTGCTTGTGTGCTGTAGAAGAGGCTGTCTATGTATCTTCTCTTAATATCTCAAGTCCTGCCATGTAACTGTCAGCCCTCTCGCCTTCTCATCTTGCTCAGTGTTCAGAGCAGCCCTTGATCCTCAATGCACCTTCTGGTCACCCTTGTTCATAAGTGGATCCTGGCTTTTATGTCCAGGTTCTCTCAGGGTTCATATCTGCTGGTTGTTTCTTGTCCCAGATTAACCACAGTAATGTCCTTCACCTTGTGCTCTGACAGTATCTCTGGATACTAATGGCAACTTGAATTTAGTGTCTTTCGTTAAAAGATCTCAAGAAATTCCTGCTGGACTCTGTAAGTCAGTGTTTATGCTATTTTCAGTGCTCGGGCAGACAATCTTTAGAGGCCTTATGTGAAGCAACCAAGGTTATGCAGGGACGAGTGGCACAGTTTAAAGTAGTCCACATTTGCCCTGACTCCTGATTCACTTTTGTAATGCTGGTTCAAGTTTCTTCCTACCAATCGATGTGCATAATTCTTTCCTTAGTTGTTTATTGATTTACTCAATGAATTGAGTAGAAGTGTAACACTCATTAGTTGAGATCCTTACATAGTATCTATAAAATTATCCAGATTCTTAGCTAGTACATACTGGCGCAGTTGAATCACATTCAATTTGTCTAAACCAATTTACACCAGAGGTTTCAAAATTCAATAATGGTATAGGAAAATGCTCTTCTGAGTGATAATTCTGTTTCTTGGTGCACATGGTTCTTTCACACTCCTAATTCTGACAAAATGCTAAGAGAAGCCAAATTAATTTTTGTTTTGTTCCATTTTTAAATTGGAATCTTTTTTTTTCCTTCACAAATTGTCTGTTATTATTATTCATTATGTGTCCTTTGATGAAAAATGATACATGAAGAATGGTTTCTATTACTGAATTATTTTTGCACATCATGCTTAATTCTGCAAATGAAGCAGATAAAGTCAATGAGGCTCAGTTAAGGACCAAAACTAATTCTGAAAGCTAATTATTTTCACAAGGGAGACTCTTGAAGACTATAAATTAGGAGGTTGCTATTCTAAGAAGTTTTGTCTTCAGCTGAGTTACTTGCATCTCCAGGAGCAAGAAAGGCACAGGGACAGGCCTGAGGCCAACCTGTTCCCCAGGTGAAGGTCTAGCTGTTTGATTGGAGTTGCATAGCTATTTTTGAAACAGGTGAAAGGACTTTGATGTTTCCTTATCTGCTTTTTAAACAAAAATGCCTCCATGGTACCACTTTGAATGCAGAAATAAAGGGAGGCACAAGTCCCAAAATGCTTCCCATTGGAACCTTTTCATTACCTCAGTGACTGAGATCAGCCTTCGTGTGAAGATTTACTTCAAAAAAACCTTATTAATGTTGTAAACAGTCAGAATAACTCCTAGGTTAAAGTCTGATAACCTGTGATCCACTGGGCTAGAAATAGACTTGATAGAACAAGAAAGGCAGGAAAACCACCTCTCCAATCTCAAAGTGAGTGTCCTGAGTGATCTGTGGTTCACAGATCCCCTTGGGAGTATGCAAGGACCAGAAACGTAGTCACGTCTAACTTTGGAGAGTAGATTCAATTCCAATGTGAATTTGGCCCTTTAGCTGTGTGTAACCTGCTTGTTGACCTCCAATACTGACATCTGTAAACCATTGTGTATGGTTTCTATTTCAGATAATTTTTAGAAGCACAGAAACGCATTTTTCTCCCTCTTTCTGTACTGTCTATATGTCTATTTCAAAGAGAATCTGACTTCCCACTTAAAGAGAAATGAAAATATTGTATTAAGCAAGCAAACATTTTAAAAACATGTCTGAATGCATCTGTTCTTCCCTCAAAAGCGTGTGTCAGGAATCTCCAGAGCTGCCTGAGGAAGGCAGATGTCTGATTTTCACAAGAACTTCTGGCGCTTTTGAAGGTCTCAGGCTGTTATTAATTTTTTGAGATGCTCAGATACCATAAAGACCCAGGCAAAAAAGCTGCACCCAAAAAGCCAGTGGGAGAGCATATAATTAATTGAGCCAAGGAAACATGCTGTATACTCTGAGCAGCATGAACAGTTGCTGCCTGTTTTGACACTTTATGTATAGTCCTGAAATAGTGACAGCTATTTCAAGCTTCTGCTGAGATACTGATGGTTTCAGGCAGAAATCATTTTATTCTGAGTTGCATTTGTACAGGATGTAGTACAATGAGGTCCTCATTCATGATCAGGTAACAAGGCAACACAGCAATAATAAACTTCAGTTGTGACTGTTTCTCTCTGTCTTTCCTCCTTTTTCTTACTGCCTTCACTCCCTTTCCTATTATTCCTTTTCATCAGCTTTCCAGACAAGAATATTGGTTGAGCTTTCTCTCACACGCTCAGTTTGCCTGCTGGGAGGCTGCCACAGCACCTCTCAGCTGTAATGTCCCTACTGATGCTGTTGCTTTGCCCTCCTCGCTCTGCACCACGGGAGTCCTCAGGCAGGCCTGGTGAGATCTCAGTGTTCTTTCATGCCACCAGTGCCAGACAAAGTCTCTGGTCCCTTCTTGTACTGGCTTTCTCAAGGTTCTCCTATTCTTCTGTTTCTTACCCAAATGCTTGATGAAACCATTGTTCAATACTGGATAGCAGCATTTGCTAGCTGCAATGTCAGTTATACATCACACTAAGCCTCTTTTTGTGTAGAAAGCATGAAGGTTTTTACCCCTACTGTTTCCCTGACCATTTCCTGCAGCTATCACAATGTCCTGAAGAGGAATGACACGTTATCGTTTTCTCTTTTCTTTAGTTTACTGTCTTGTAGATCCTTTTTTTTCCATAGGGTCAGCAGCTCCAGCAGCATCAGGATCTCAGAGCACAAGGGAAGACAATTCCTGCAGGGGTGTGGAGAAGAGTTGTTAGGTCACATTTAGGGCTGGAAACGGCCAGGATGATATTGTTCCCATGATTTCCATAAGCCATTAATGTACCTGGTTTACAACATATCGATCTGCATCTGTTGCTCTAGCTTTAGAGATGAAGCACTCTTCATAATTGTCAGTCCCGGTTATTAATATGCTCAAATTCTTAAAGAGGGGTATAATTTGCTTCCCAGGCTTTCTTCATGTACTACACATCTTTGTGTCACCATCCCTGCTGCTCTGAGCTCAGCAGATGGCTCTTTGTAAGCAGGTGGTATTTTTTCTTGCTATAGGAAGAAATATATTTACTGCTCATTCTGGCACTTATGAAAAAATTGTAAACTTTAAAGAGATATATTAAAAATATAAATAAAATGCCTGTAAGAGTTATTGCCAAATTGATATTGGACCAAAGGCACCTATTCAAATGATCAGCAGCCAGCAATGAAGTGTACAAGCCAAGAGTATTGAAAGAACCATTAAGAATGTTAAAAAAATAAAAGAGGCAGATAAATCTCGTACTGTGATGAATGATAGCCAAAGAACATCTAATCATATCTGGGTAGCATTTACTGAAATAACTCAACCAGACTAAAATGAAGAACATGAAAAAGATGGTGTAAAAATTATTGGAATGTTCTTTTTTCTGACAATTTTTCATCAATCTTCAAGAAGGAATAAGGATTTATTTAAAACAAATTAAATTAAGTGGTGAGCACTAGAATATGGTTCCTCTTGATCTTGGTATGGCTATAAAATCATAAAGTTCTCAGCACCTGCATATTAAGGGCTGGGAGGAGAGGGGGTTTGCAGTTTTCCAACCACCTCTCCCTAATGAACCAAGAGGCAGAATGGTGGCCATGTTCAATTGGAAAATTGCTCACTGCTGTAAGAAAAGGTGAAATGCATGAAACATCTAGCAAATGAATATACAAAAGACAACAGAATATCAGCACCATGTCTATAGGCTTCCATTCCTTGATTGATCTATCTGGATTTTTTGCTTTTAATGGCAACATGCCTGGAACTTCTTGGATATAATTAAAAGTGATATGGAGAAAGTGGCTCTGTGCATATTGTGACAAACCGACTTAAAAGAAGTAATGTTTACCAACAGATTGGACCAAAGCTTGGCTTCTTCACTGTACAAATACAGATTTCATGAGGTCTTATGTCAGCAAATGCTCATCTTTTCTGTTGCATCCTTTAAGGAGGAATAGCTCCTTTCTGCTAGAGCTCTATTGTTGTTGTCAGAGTAATTGCACAATAGTCTAGTGATCTAAAAGCTCTGTGGAATGTCTCTCCCATGAAAGAGAGAATATAAGAGCATGTTCTGTCTGTGTGTGATCCGTAAGAATAAATGGAAAATGCATTTTGTTTAAGCCACACTGTAGTCAGTAAACACTTTAAGATTTGAGCTGGTTCTGGTATGTACTTAAGGATTAGAGAGCAGATGGCTTGAACCTAAGAGCTGGATGAAATGAAATTTAGTTTTAGGACTTGAAATTTCAGTGCAACCTGGGGTAAGGACTTAAACTATTAATTTTGATTGAGGTATATCACATCTTATGAACATTCTCTAAGATCAGAGAGCTGGCTGCCCAGTGAGCAGTAACTTATTTGTTACGAGCGAATGAGCGTTAACAATTGAAATGCTTCTCTTTGCTTGAATAGTAAATGGAGTTCACTGATGTGCTGTTGCTGGCTGGTCATGCAGACTCTTACACATGTGGGTGTAATGTTCCTGTGAGGGTCCCTTTTGCTGCTGGGCCACTCCTACAGAGGTGTGACAGGGCAACTTGTTGCTATCAGTCATTGCTAACCAGACATAAACCACTCTGGACATAGTACTGGCAGATATGTTCAGCTTTCACAAGCTCCCTTTTTGTAAGGTGGTAGGAAATTGTGCACAGAAGGTCTGGTGCCTCTGCAAAATCTTGGCTTTGCGTGCAGCTCCATTTCCTACCCACCTGTTGGCAATATTAACCAATGATTAAGAAACAAATGCATTTCTTATTTTCTCCTTTTTTTCCAGATTTCAGAAACACTGATCCAGAAACTGAACCAAAACCTGGTCCATTTTGAGTTGAAGCCAGGAGTTCAAATCCTTGTCCATGCTGCCCATTTATCAGCAGGTCAGTATCCTCTTTCTTTCTACACCCTTTCTGTTGCTCTCTAGCACAGCAAGCAATATATTCCTTGATGGCAGCAGTGTGCTATCAGCTGTATTTTAAAGATTTCTTATTTTTATGTCACAACAACAAAGCAGTGTATGGGCAGACATTAAAATGCCTGCTCCACCTCCCTTTTTTTTACCACGTCAAAAAGAAATGCTTTTGCTTTTACAACTAGTCCTTTTGTTTACCTTATGTGCAAAAAGTTGCTGTTGTTGTTGGAAATGCAATATAAGTAGCAGCAGAAATGTGTACTTCTTGGCTGTCTCTGAAATATTCAACAGCTTAGCAGCACCATGGCATATTCAGCCTGGATCACGCAGTGCAAAGGTTACCAGCTAGATATTCTAGAGTCAACGAACGCTTAAAGCAACTAAGCACAGTTCAGAAGTTGTTTAGCAGTCTGAAAGACAAGAATCAATTTACGTATGCACATATATAAGATTAAGCAGTTTGGACTTCAACTAATCCTATCTCAAAATGAGCCATCTCAAAGTCCTGATATTTAATTGCATGCACCTCTGTCTATTCTGTACACTAAACCCTCATTTCACGGTACAGACCACATTTAACTATTATAGGATGAACAAATCTGTGCTTGGGATTCTTAGGAATTCCTTTTCTCCAGGAGCTTCTGATAATTCTGATCAGTTGGTATCAGCTTCTTTTGTTAACTTGCAAACTAAAAGCCTCAGTTGACTTGTACCTCCAACTCCTCTACAAAAAGCTTTTTATTGTATGAACAAATCAGCCCAAGCAGGTGTCAGTCCACATTCTGCCTTGTCAATAAAGGGAAGGAAAACAAGACTGTTAAGAAAGGGTGTAATGCAACTGCATTTAAATCCCTCTATAAGAAAGCCTTAGTGTTTGCAGTATTTCATTTTTCCTAAGCAGAACTCGATAATATCCACCCTGGGATTCTTGCTGCATTTTTCTGCTTTCCATTAGCTGTGGAACAGATGATCAGATGCTTACTTTTAGAGATGTTAGAACCAAAAGCATAAAAGAGCAGAGATACAGCACAGCTGAGTAAGCCCTATAGAAAAACCCAAACACAACAGCTTAAGAAGTCAGTTTGATTCTTTTTTTTTTTTCTTCTGTAGAATGTAAAAAAATATGTAATGCCTGTACTCGGCTCTGATTAGGCCCCAACTTGAGTACTGTGTCCAGTTTTGGGCCCCTCAGTACAAAAAAGACAGTCAGGTGCTGGAGCAGGTCCAGAGAAGGGCAACAAAGATGGAGAGGGGTCTGGAGAATAAGTCTTATGAGGAAAGGATGAGGGAGCTCAGATTTAGCATGGAGAAAAGAAGACTGAGAGGAGACCTCCGCACTCTCTCCAACTCCCTGAAAGGAGGGTGTAGCCAGGGGGAGGTCGGTCTCTTCTCCCAAGTCACAGGCAATGGGACAAGAGGAAATGGCCTCAAGTTGCACCAGGAGAGGTTCAGATTGGAGATTAGGAAAAATGTTTACAGTGAAAGGGTTATTAAGCATTGGAATGGGCTGCCCGGGAAGTGGTTGAGGCACCATCCCTGGAGGGATTTAAAAGATGGGTAGACATAGTGCTTAGAGACATGGTTTAGTGATGATTTTTATCAGTGTTAGGTTGACGGTTGGACTAGATGATCTGAAATGTCCCTTCCAACACAGGCAATTCTATGATTCTAAATACATGATCTTTGTGATCACCAAAAATGGACGTTTTTAATTGTATTTACACACACACCAGGAATGAGTTCTTTTTGTCCATAATAGATACAAACACTCATTTGTCCTGCAAGGTAGGCTCTGTTGTACTGCTCTTTGAAACCACTGGTGAGATGTGAGTGATTGCTGTAACTGGCTTCACAATGTCCTATAGAAACACCACAGGATTTTGTCTCTTGCAGAAATATGCTTCAGTAAGAATGCAAAATGAGCCTGGAATGCCAAACTAGGCATTAAAAAGCCCAGAGAGCATCCACTGTGAGATCTTTGAGGGAATATGGCTCCTTACCAAGCTGCAGAGGTCATGACTCAGTTCCCTGTCTAAATAAAAGGCCCAATTTCATGACATCAAAACTTGGGAATAGTTTAGAATTTGACAAAATGCCAAGAGAGATTTATTTCACTGCTGAAAACTATTGTTCTGTTTGTCAAAGAGGAAGAAGAAGAATTGTCCTTTTGAAATCCACGCTTTTAAAAATAAAATAAAATAAAATAAAGCAGGGAAACGTGGAACGCAAGCCAGCACCAGAAGCAGTCCCTAGAAAACACAATCCAGGGGGATGCACATGGCACAGGGATGCTGTTTTTTTCTGCGGTATCTGTTCTTTCCCAGCCTTTTCACTATGGCTCTCTGTTGGACTCTGTGTAGCTATGGCCTGTAGTTGACTGAACCGCGAAGTTCAGCATGTGTTTTTGTAAGTGCACACGTATGTATACGTATGTCTACATTTATGTTCCCGTGCCACAGTGCACATGTGTGTTCATCCTGTGTGTGTGTGCCTGGTCATGCACAACAGCAATTTCTGCAGCAGAGGAGCTGGGGGCAACAAAAGTGTAGGCATCTAAACTAGCTTGGTGTGGATATTCAAGCAGAACCTGTAGAAATGAGCTTCTGTGTGTGTTGTATGTGAGCGTGTGCATTCCCTGGAGCACAGAAGAATGACATGTATTGGCCTCCACACATTTCACGCTTCCATCTTCTTTGTTCAGACCACACTGGAGGAAGGCTTAATTTATGGCAATTATGGACAACATATTGCAATCCGTTCATCGTGTTCATTCCTTCTCCTCATGAAAAAAATACCCAAACCAGTGTCCCCAACCCAACAGACAACAACCTCAACTCTAAGGCAGGGTAAAATATGCCCATATTGCTCACAAAGCAGTTAAAAAGCTGTTTACTACCAGACTCTCAGCAGAGCATTATAACAAGAGCAGTGAGTGATGCTGAGCCTGAGTCGGTCGGAGAGGCACTTTGTCATCCCACAGAACTGCAGAGACCCACTAAATACAGACACAAAGGGGATAGAGTGGAGATGTGTGAGGAATTCACAAGGATGGATCATTTCACCCCAGTGCCTCACCTTCCTGCTTGATGTAGGAAGTCTTTTCACGTCTCTGTGTAAATTTTGGCTTTATCAGGCTGGGTGTGACAGCTGAGAACGTATGTGTGTGTGATGTGTGTGCCTGAGTAAGCATTTGCTTGTGTGTGCGTGTTTTCTTGTGTCTTCTGGCTCTGTTTTAGGATGGGTCCGTTCAAGTGCATGTGAAGAGGGGCAAGAGAAAGATGCTGCAGTTCAAGTTAGCTTCCATATCTTGGCAGAGGAAGGCACTACCTACACCTTGTTCTGTGTGTAATGCCAGATAGAGAGACAGTCGGTGAGGAGGTATTGGCTGTGTGCATCAGCTCTGTGTAATGCCACAGCTACAGCTGCGTGTCTGTCTACAGCATGTTTTACTAGTGTCTGCATGAATAACTGAGACTGCTGGGCCTACTGCTGGACTAGCTGGACCCTTTTTGGATGCTAGATGTCTTTGTGTTTGTACGGGTGATGGAAACTGTCTCTATTTAATACAATTTAATTTGGATTTCTGGGAAAGCCACACTTCTGGCTGTTTTTTGTGGCCTTGTTTTGCAAGGGCTTATGAAAAAGTGTTGCACGACACTCTGAAGAGAAGCACAGACACTTTTTGTGTAAGGGTTTTTAATTATTTTTCTTTCCTAGAACCTGTGCACTCTCTGGCATGGAAGACTTGTGAGAGAGACAGCACAGGACCAGAGGAATGAGAGTAGAACATGTTCAGAGGAGTAGGAAGGGGATAAAGGAAGAAACTGAAAATGTCAGAGGTGTGAAAAGAGCTTGCTATGAAAAGGCATAGATGCTGAGGCAGTGTCTGTGAAGGACACTGGACTTCTGGTCGGTAAGGGAGAGGACAATTGTTGCTTCAGTAAAATTGATGACCCAGTTGCTTGTTATCACTATGCATTGGGAGCTACCCAAACTAGCCTTTAGCAAAATAGAAAGTCAACATAACAAGTTAGCCCATGGGTAGCTCCAGGAACATCCAGAAAATGCTAGTTTTGGTACCCAAGTGACCTCATTTGCAACTACCTTAGGTAATTGTCTGCAATTTGAAAGAGTATGTTTCAGGCAGTCCTCTAAAAGACCGAAGAGAAGAGGCCTCTAAGGAGAAAGCTATGGGGTAGGTTGAGCACCACAGGTGTTCTGAACCCAGATTTGGATTAGAAAGGGAAAAAAGCCCTGGAGATGCGTGGACAGATGAGGTCTGGGGGCAGCTCTAACCTTCTCTCCTTCTTTTGCAGCTCCTCTGGTGGACCTCACTCCCAGTCACAGTGGTTCAGCTATGCTGATGCTTCTCTCTGTTGTTTTTGTGGGACTAGCCGTGTTTGTAATCTACAAGTTCAAAAGGTATGACCCTCCCTGAGCCACTTCCTTGTCCCCATTGCCACCTTCCACTGAGGTGTTTGGGTTTTGTTTTGCTGGGGTTTTGGGTTTTTTTGCAGTGATTTGTTTCTTGGTTTGTAAAAGCTGATGCTCCGTCATCTGTCAGAGTACCCCACAATGATGGTTTCTGTTAATGTTTTAGGAAGATTCCTGGCCTTAATATATATGCACAGATGCAGAATGAAAAAGATCAAGAGATGGTCAGTCCAGTCAGTCAGAGGGAAAACATACCTAATGTCCCTCAAAGTGAGCTGATGAGCCCTGAGCAACTAGTAGATGAGAAGTTGGAAGTCCAGCCCATAGGTAAATAACTTGCAGCATCCCGCAGCTGGTCGGACTCTGACTTGTAATTGGCTAACCCTTTTCTCAGCCTCCCCCCTCCCCATATTCCTGCACACTCCTCCTCCCATCCTCTTCTGCTGCAGCATTAGTTTTGCTACAGGAAACCTTGCTAACTCTCCCCTCTCCTTCACTGCCATGTGATGAAAGGGAGGGGAACAACTTTAGGCTTTTTCTCTCTCCTAGTTGCTCTATGTAGATCCCCTCCCCCTCTCAAAAACCCTGCTGGCATTTAACTTGCGCTACAAGGCAATTTAATTTATTTTGCTGGGGCCGACATAATTGCGGGGCTAAACCCCACACCCGAGGCATATCCAGGAGAACTTCAGCCACCCTCACCTGGAACATGGAGGTGAGCAGGTGATTCGGTAAGTCAGATATAAAGACTAAATATTCGTTGATATTTTGACTGCTGTAGCCTTTGTGCTGTGCCAGACCTTGTTGCCAGCAGCAATGCTAGCCTGGCTCATCCCTAGGGAAAATAAGCAAAACCTGGGATCTCAGCATTGGACAGCTGGGTTTGCCTTCAGGCTGATTTCTCCCACAGGCCTCTGTGGTTGAAAACTTGCAAAGCAGGCTTTCATAGGACGTAAAGTGAATAGACTTTTTTCAGTGGTGCTCAGTGACAGGACAAGAGGTAATGGGCACGAACTTGAACAAAGTTCTATGTAAACATGAGGAGGAATTTCTTTACTTTGAGGGTGGCAGAGCACTGGAACAGGCCACCCAGAGAGGTGGTGGAGTCTCTGTCTCTGGAGACATTCAAACCCCACCTGGACACGTTCCTGTGCAACCTGCTCTAGATGGACTTGCTCTGGCAGAGGGGTTGGACTAGATGATCTCCAGAGGTCCCTTCCAACCCCATATCATTCTGTGATTCTGTGACTTGAAGTGGGAATACTGGGATCAGTCCCCCATTTGCTCATGCTAATATGTTTTCTGTTACCCTGACTATAGTAAAAGTGTTGGGTCAGAGCTGGGAGGTTTCATCTTGAGGACATGTTCTGCTAAAGCCAGCATTGCTTGAGGATTGCTTGGGCACTGCTGAGCTTCACTTGTGCGGTGACAGTTCTGCAGGCCCAGACCAGAGGTACCCTGCAAATAAGCACATGGACCTATTATAGAGGAATTATAGCTGTTCTCACTCAGACACTAGTATGGCATAGTCATAAATGAGATCCCTTATTTGCACAATTTCATCAGCTTAACCAAACTTTAGATCCTACCTGAAGATGTCCCTAAATTGTACGGGAGTGTTTGCTAAAGCAGGCTTGGTGTCAGAGCTACTGCAGAGTGGGAGCAAGGGGAAGGGTAATTAAAGGAGGGAATGTGATGTGCTAAGATTGTGGCCTGTGAAACAACCTGGGAGGAAAAAAGAAGAAAGTCTCGTGATGAAACTGATGTCTAAGCTGGAAGCCCCACTGCAATCAATGCTGATCTCTCCTCACCTGTTCACCAAGGGAGATCTGGTAGCTATTAAAAGCTTTTAAGCAGCTATTCGTCAGCAGACCTGGACATCCCTGCTTAGCAGTACACAGGATGGAGTGAGGGGACCAACCTTCCCATGTGGTGTTCCCCATACAGAGCAACCCCAGGCCACAGTCCAGAACCCAAGGAAAGGAAATGCAACCAAGGTAGTCTGGACAGAGGACTTCCAAAAGGCTTGTGGATCACCAAGAGGTTTCAAGCCAAGACCCGGAGCGGTGGGTCCTAAACTTTAACAATTCTTTTTTTTGTTTGTTTTTCTTTCTTTTTCCCCTAGAAACCTCCAGGGCAAAACTGATGTAAGATGCTAAGTGAGAAACACCCAATTTCAGGCTGGGAACTCTCCTCCTGGAGTTAGACAAGCTTTGGGCTTCCCTTTTCTAAAAGAATGTAACGACTGTGGTTCACACTGTTCCAGAGGTAGGGCAATACATATTTTCACAGGTCACTCAGACTGAAGTGGCAAGAGTCAGTCACCTGCTGGCTCTATTCAAGGTATCTTCAAAACTGCTCTTGCTGGTGTTGGAAACTAATCCCTTGATGCCTCTGGGATGAGAGCAGTGAAAGACAATTTTGGGGATAGGTTTTCATTTGGTGCAGCTATAGCATTTCTGGCTTTCTACACTAGCCAGTTTTTTGTGTTTTTCTCAGCTGTGGTACTGGACACTGTATTGAACCAGAAATTGGCCTTTTATAACTCTTTAGTTTGCACCTGTAACTGCACTAGTGAGCACAAAAGGTAAATGTGTGGGATACATAGACTCAATTCTCTATCAAAAGGAATCAGTCCAACAAACCTCCTAAGAGTGTTTTTCCATCCTGTCAGTAAGATGAATGAGGAAAGTGAATCAGAGCTCATTGACAAAATGAAAAGGTCTGGACCTATGTGTGAACAGAATAGAAAGTGGAAAGGCTCTCCACTCTCCTATACAATCACCTCATCTGTTTCTGGAAATCAGCAATTTCTTTTTTAATGAATTTTCTTTCTTTTGGGAAAACAAAGCAAGACTGTAATTGGGTGTTTCTCTTTTGTATGCTTGTTCAGACACCAGGTTTTTTCAACCCCTTTGACTAACATTCAGGGATCCTTCCTGGGAGGAATCTGAATGAATGTCCCTGGATCATTTAATTTTCTCTCCAAACGCTGGCAGCAAAAAACCCACAGTCCCCATTTTCTGGGTGTGAGTGGTTTAGGCTTTTCTTTTGCAAATGCAAAGCTTAAGGTTATTTATGAAATCTCCAACACCTTATCATTTCCTCTGAGGACCTCAGCCTCTCCTTCCCTCCACCCCTCTGCTCTGGCCTCTCCCTCTTCTGTTCAACATGGGTGAATCATCTTCATTAGCAAAAGAACAGGACATCACCTTCAGTGTTTTGAATGACAAGAAAACATTTCTGGGAAGACCGTGTCAGTGGAACAGTTGAATCCCAAAGGCCAGCAAGGTGATACCTTCAAACATCTTCCTTGGGCTAAACACACTTGTTATTTACTGATTCTTTTATTTTGTTCTTTCTTTGCCACAGGAAGTATTTCCACAGCTGCTGAGCCCCAGAGCACAAAAGAAATCCCTTCCTATGTAAATGGTTGAATTGAGGACACCGATAAATATCTGTATCTAAAAAAAGAGGAGAACTCACTGCATTTGGACTTTTTAATTCTTCAGATGACAAAGGGTTTTTAGCTTTAAGCCTGTGCATGTGGACATTATACTGAGACCATAGTGGAACTGCGTTGTACAGGTGTTCAATTTTAGTGGGGGGTGGGGGGAGAGGAACTGGTACCACTATTCACTCCTGCGGCCCTTCCCCTCACCCCTCCACTCTCTCTTTTTTCTGATCTGTCTCTAATTTGTAGAAAATTCATAATGATATAGGCCAAGAATATGCATGGGGGTCTCTTCTTTAGGGAGAGGGG